>CM076919.1:5736104-5938822 GCA_039566165.1 Maruca vitrata
GTGCAAATCTGTATACTTGAGTTAGAACTGCATTAGATCTACCACATATTTTTGAAAATAGTTGTGTACAATTGTAGAACTGGTAACCATTTTGTGTCTCTTCATTCTCAAGCACAGAAAACAATTTGTTCAGCTGATCAGATGCTTCAATATAATCTGAATTCTGACACAAAGTGAGAAATGTTTTTATTTTGAGACCTTCAATATTTTCAGGATCTAATTGGAATAACCTTTCCATGGTATCATAAACAGCTTCCCATTTCTGCATAGCAAACTCATTTCTCATTTTCTCAATAAGAGGCACAACTTGTCCTGGACTGTTGACAATAAGCTTATCTAAGGCAAGGTTTGAGTTTTCAAAATCCTTTGCATAATATTTAAAACGGGCCAGCCCAAGTAAAGCTTCAACATTCCTGTCACTTTTTGTAAGTGCTAGTTCTAAACAATCCAATATTGACGTCTGGACATCTCCTATACTTAGGTACATGTCATTCCATCCCTTTAAAATAATAGCTTCCAAATTGTTTGGATCCTTCCGCAAAGCCTTGTTCACATACTCAGAGGCGCGTTCATATTTCTCAGCCAGTGATAGAAATAATCCAGCATAATAATAAGACATAGCAGTTGCTTGTTTCTTTTCTTCCTTTAGCTTTGATTCCAGGCTATATAAAGCCTCTCTGTCAGACATATTTGCTAGTTTATAGCCATAGATTAGTGCCATGACAACGGCAAGCTGAATATCTTTGTCAGACTGTAGTGGAGTCAGGTCATTGATGCCTCTTTGTACTTGGCCTTCCAGAATATTTGCCAATCCATAGTAGAACTCAAATTCAGCAGTATCATTGTATTGTGAAGATGCTATTTGTGCAATATTCTTAGCCTTATCGTAATATTTTTCACGTAAATAATAATGTATGTTACACCTAAACCAAGCAAACTCCATTGCAGTATATTAGTCAAGATCTAGTTCAACTTTGAGACCTTTGTACTTGCTTTTATTATTTTCAAAGTATTTAGCCAGAAAGTGACATTGGCAAGTCACATCTAGTTTATTTTCTTGTGCATAACCGAAAGCATACTGTAAAAATAAACACACAATTTAATATTTTAGATACAATAAATCAAACCCACACAGCATAGAACTGGCTACTTTCATAAGTCAATATAAGTTGACCAAGTCAAATTGCAGGCTGATTAAGTTAACTTAAACTTTAGAATAAATTTTATAAAATGTACATTAAAGTGTACAAGGAAACAATAAAGATTAAGAATTTAACTTTTTTACAATTGTATCCTAGAATAACAGAATATTTTATTGAAAAATATTGTCTTAAACTTGATGAGAACAAAGAAAGATTACCTACCTGAGCTAATATTTTACCAACACCTTTTCCTTGAAATGCTTCAGGGACATTTGTGTGCACAAATGTAATTTTTTTACCACTTTTTTCATACCCTAGTACAGCATCGGCTGAAACATAGAAAGTTCTGAGGTTAGCTTGATGTTAATTACTTACAAACAATACGAGTGTAAGCAGTATTTAACGCGTGAAATAACTCACGGTTATGATGCTACTAGTTTATTTTACTTTTTCAATCATTTACAAAGCAAACTTTAGTAAATATAGGTACAAAAGCTATGAATTTATTGTTGTTATATAGGGCAGCGACTTACCTCCTCGAATGGACACCTCAAACTGTTGCTTAGCAACATTGTTGACAACTTTCAGTGCTTCCGTAGAGAAAGCTCGTGCCCTCGTCAGCATTCCAGACATTAATTATGTATAAACTAAAGCCTAGAGAATTTAATTATTTCCACTCACAAGGAACTACGCCGGAAACTTACTGAAATTCAGATTTGTTTTGATGAAATTTCTTGTTGTTTGACACTTTACGTCAACGTCAATTAAGTCATATTCCGTTTCACGTGATGACTATGTATAGCATTTGGAAGTAATATAGATTCTACCCAATAAAATGAATTCGTCGTTTAAACTTAAGGTACCAAATAAAAATAGGAAATAATTTAATGACCAAATAACATAAACAAATACACAACGAATTATAACATAGATTACAATTAATTTTCTTTAACTGCCTCGTTGGTCTATTGGTAGCAAGCGCTGCGTAAGAACCGAGAGGACCCCGGTTCGAGTCCGGGGTCGGGCAAAATTTGTGTGAGAGTTTCTGTAATGAAATTACTCAGCCCGGAGTTATGAAGTTACGCCCATGCCTCGGAAAACACGTTAAGCTGGTCCTGCGCCCGATCTCTCATCGGTCAGTCATGTCGGATTGCCGTCTCACCGAATTAGAGAGAGTAAGGGAATAGAGAGTACACTTTTAACTATTGTAACTGTTGTCCTGCGCACTTGGTTCATCTCAATTGAGATCGGCCGCCATGGCCGAAATCGGTCGGACGCCTTATTTTTTATTAATTTTTCAATATTGGGCCGTTACTCTGTCAGTCTATAGCAGAAAACATCTACCTCTTTTAGTTACCTACCCGCTTGAAAGTCTAGTATTAAATAACACTACAAAATTGACCTTGAATCCAAAGCTCGGCCAGAGCTTGAATCTGGGTGACCGACCGCCTCGTCGTCCTTGACCGCTGATAGTTACTTTTTCATGCAACATAATGCCGGGTAGCTTTAGACGTTCAACTGGTTTAACACAACCGAATTCTAAAGATAGACTTTGAAATGCGTCGAAGACTATCTAGTCGCCATTTATGGTTTGTCTGTCTATTATTATTGATGATGACTTCGCTACGTTATTCAATAGCGCTACCTAGACTGCACACTAAAGTCTTAATCCTTAAAACTAAAATATCTCCTCTAAGTAGGTAGATGACGAATTTGATAGTGTTTCTGCCAGGAGTCGTCGGTTCAACACATAATTTAGTACCGAGTCAGGAATGAGTATTCCCGAATCAGCACTGAATTATGTGATACTAGCTTTCCGCCCGCGACCTCATCCGCGTAGAGACGTTTAACGGGTAAAACATTACTTCCTTATAGCGCAGTCGGTTAAAAAGTACCTTTCCTAGGCTCTGGACTATATCTGTACCAAATTTCATTTAATTCGGTCCAGTACTCTATGCGTGAAAGCGTAACAGACAGACAGAGTTACTTTCGGATTTATAATATTAGCAAGGAAGTAAGGATTACGTAGACACGGAACAAGCACCGATGTTCGTCTCACAAATATTTGTCGCGGGTGGGAATCGACGAAACCACTCTTGGCACCGTAGGTAGAAAACCTGGGTCACTAACCATTGTTCCACCAAGCCAGTCATGATGATGATGGGAATAGCATATTTTTATTGAACCAGATCAACGAATGGAATACTGTGTAATATTTATAATAATAATAATTATTATTTATTTCGTAATCTCAAACAGGTTTACAAAAATAAAATACATTTACATTATAAATGACAACATAATATTGAGACCGTGTAAACCTGCTCATTTAGACAGTGGAGAATCTTGAACAGCGGCCACTGCACTAGGCTCTAGGCCTGTATCGTAGGAACCAAAACGATTACAATATAACAATTTCGTCGGGTTCAGTTAGGACGGATAAATTAAAACTAAATAAAGATATTAAAATTGTGTGTGTGTGTGCATGCGTGTGTGTGTGTTTGTGTGTGTGCGTGCGCGCGTGTGTGTGTGTGTGCGCGCGTGTGTGTGTGTGTGTGTGTGTGTGTGTGTGTGTGTGTGTGTGTGTGCGCGCGCAATATATTATAAAGAACTTAATCAATAAACTAAGAAACTGCATAGATTCAAATCAAGTAGGTAGGTAGGTACTTACTAACCTAATAGACGATGATGACTTCATACGGATAGAAAAAAATATTATTTTTAATGAAGCTCTTGAAACAATAGATTTTGACCTTCGTTCTGCTAAAGCGTCTGTGCGTATGTTTATTCATCGCAATTTAATTATTAATTCGATTATTCCGATGCATCCACCGGCCCCACACACCTCGCGGCAAACGTGTTGTTGTGACTCAGTGGCGTACAGTATAATGATTTAGACAGTAGGTAAGTAGGTTCTGCAAGAATCCTACGTTAAAATTGTTTTTAGGCCGAATAAAACTACAGTTTCTTAATTCGAATTCCTGTAGCTACCAGCTAAGTACCTTTAGATAAGTAACCCAGTTCCTTTTATTTCGAGTAATAGAAACGGGTACCTAGACAATCTAGGTACCTTATGAAGAACTAGGTAGATTACATCTTTCAATAAGTCTATAGATATAATAAATATCCAGACCGACCCCATAATATTAATTTGTGGATGATTACGAACTATCATTAAATTTGAGCTTCCACGTATAGAGTAAGTACCTACGACTTGGAGAAGGTACTTTATACATAGTAGATACGCAATAATATCATGTAGGTACTACATCCGTAAATTTTTGGCGTCACGTTTAACTTTTTAATGAGCTAGCAAAGGGGTAGTTTGAGTCTTACCTACTAAAATCCTTTTTCCAGCACAGTTATTCCACATTTACCATGAAGTGGTTCACTGGCGTTCCCTCCACCTGGCGGCCCAGCGGTTCATCCTGCGCGCGCGCCAGTCGCACGGAGCGCGGCGCGCGCGACGCGCACTTACTTGGCTCGGGCTGCGCCGGCGCCGATCGGACATGTGACAGTGGACGTGATCGTGTTACTGTGTGGATATTATAAACACGATAGGTACAAACACCTGTCCTTGCGACGGTGAATCGATATTGTTAAGTTGTTATGCAGAATCGATTTTATTTGAAAGATCGAGCTGAGAAACTTGCGTTAGGAGTAAAGTTTTGAAGTTTTTAATTCTAACAACAGGGTACTGTATGAAAATGATGAAAAATTTGAAATATTTAGGGAAAATATGTTTTTAACATACCTACTTATTATGAAATTTTTTGTTATTGTTTATTTATAAGAATTCAAGTTAAGTCGAATTCCCAGTTAAATTTGGAAAGAAATGTTACGTTACTTAAGGAAAATATATTTTTTACGAAATTACATGTTACTGTAGGTACCGTACTTCTAATCTGAACTTAAGTATGAAATTATACAGTGATGCAATATACACTGCATGCTGCACGAATAATAATTATGTGAGTTATTAATAACATGACAAATGTATCCATAGACATGTTAATTACTTTCCGTAATTACCTACGCTGTCTCTCCGCTTTTCACGAAAAAACAATTAGGTAGAGGTAGTAGGTAAACGAGTCATTAATATAATTTCCCAAACCTGTCTTGGGATTACGAACGAGGTAAAAAAATAAACAAAACTTACAGTCGTTATCTATTTCTATAGATCATGACAATAAATTAAGTTAGCAGGATTGAAAAATATTAATGATATCAAGTTACCTAAGTATCCAAATGCCTTGTGTTGTGTTTTAACATATTATGTAAAAAATTAAACATTTGTAAAACTTAATATTACATCCGTAGCAAATGTTTGATTCTTATATTCTACTTGGGCAAAGTTTTTGTGATCTTATATTGTAGGATCAAACAAGTGGGCGGGTAAACAGCTGTTTCCTTCAATACCTATTTTCAAGTTAAGTCATCTATACTAATATTATAAAGCTGAAGAGTTTGTTTGTTTGTTTGTTTGTTTGTTTGAACGCGCTAATCTCAGGAACTACTGGTTCGATTTGAAAAAATCTTTTTGCGTTGTATAGACCATTTATCGAGGAAGGCTTTAGGCTATATAACATCACGCTGCGTCCAATAGGAGCAAAGATACAATGGAAAATGTGTAAAAAACGGGGGAAACGCGAACGAAGTCGCTGGCACAGCTAGTATAATTACATAAAGTACCTACCTTTTAAAAAAAATAAGGGTAGTATAAAGCTTTTATTGTTCTAATTTAGTAGAGTGTTTCATACATAAGGTGTTTACAGGAAGGAGACTTTCGGACTTTTATCTAAGCATTCATTTTTAAACACTACAATTAACTTCAGTGTCAAAGGAATTGAGGAAGAACAGCCTATGCCCAGTGTCGAGTGTGATTAGTGTTGTTCGCATATGGGGCAATGTGTGTCCCGGAGTCATCCGGGCCCTTACGCCTTCTCCCGACACTACGATGCTGAGAGCCTAGCAAGCAGCGTCAGCGGGATCACCAGGAAGGTACGTAATATATTTTTTAAACTTACCAGATTGCCGCGTGAAGCTCGCGCAGATCCTTTCCTGAGACGACCAACTGGCCGACGACCACTAGGGCGTCCCATGCATGTTTTTTTTTAACCCGGGTAAAATCCTCGATAGATCAAGGAATTAGAGTACGTCAGACTCCTACTGAATAAGACACCCAACCTTCATCATATTCCGTCCCTTTATTTACATTGCTTGTTGGGAAGATAATAATCTGCCATGATAGCTAATACATGTATACTTATTTAGCATTTCGGACGCTTATTGGCCATTACTCGGTGTTTACGAAGACCAAGGAAGGAGTCATGACTAAACACTTTGTCAGAGTCAGAAAACCTCATGTATTTTGTACACAATACTTGCAAATAGTTTTGCTTAACCTTGATTACAAGGGGCTTTAGAATATTTAAAAATAAAAAGGCTTTAGAACAATTATTTCGGTAGGTACAAGTAAGGTGAGTTCAGTTAGAATGTGCGGCCCATCAATAAGTTTTTATCAACCTACTACATACAAATGCAGTTGGGTCGAAACAACTTCGAGGACGAGGTGAATAGAAGAATTCAGCTGGGTTGGGCAGCGTTTGGGAAACTTCGCCGAGTCTTCTCATCGTCAATCCCACAAAGCCTTAAGACGAAAGTCTTTAATCACTGCGTCCTACCCGTCATGACGTATGGAGCCGAAACGTGGACACTGACGGCACGGCTGGTCCACAAGTTAAAAGTCGCTCAGCGGGCTATGGAAAGAGCTATGCTCGGTGTTTCTCTGCGGGATCGAATCAGAAATGAGGCGATCCGTCAGAGAACCAAAGTCATCGACATAGCTCATCGCATTAGCAAGTTGAAGTGGCAGTGGGCTGGCCACATCAGCCGTAGAACCGACAACCGCTGGGGTAAACGAGTTCTGGAGTGGATACCGCGTCTCGGCAAACGTAGAGTAGGACGCCCGCAGGCCAGGTGGTGTGACGATCTGCGCAGGACGGCTGGTAGGAGCTGGATGCGAGTGGCCGAGGATAGAAAGAAGTGGCGTGCATTTGGAGAGGCCTATGTCCAGCAGTGGACAAGTATGGGCTGATGATGATGATGATGATGATGACATACAAATTATAGTTTATTTAATTTTAATTTATTGATCTTATTGTTCAGTCATTGACCGTTAGTCAGCACTAGATCGTCTTAATTGATCTCCATTGAAGGCCAATCGGAACAGCATTTAATTATCTTCAAATAAGGCATCAGGCGAGATTCTTGAGATGTAGAGAATAGATTGGATCCTGACTTATATCAGCCTACGCAATGAAAGTTTATGTTAGTGTTATCATCGCTATAAGTTGTGTACATTGAAGTACTAACCTAACGGTAGACATAACTAGATTACTTAGCTTTAATCAATAGGTATATTACAGGAAGTCAGCATTATTTTATCTAGACGCAATACATTAACCTCATTTTGGATAAGAAAAATAAAAGTGTGTACACCAAGTAACAAAATACGCGATTTCAGTGTAAGGTCACGTTAGAAGCAGTGCCGTAACTAGGGCAGTACCAGCGGTGCCCAGGCACAGGGCGTAGACCCTGGAGGGGCGCAGAAATGACCAGACCTGTATCTAGTCTTATTTATCAAGGGCGTATTTTTAAAGCTCGCACTGGGCGCATAGAAGGCTAGTTCCGACACTGGTTAGAAGTAGGTACCTACCTAAATGTAACTTTTTTGTTTTTACAAAGGGTACCTCCTTACAAAAATATCGAAGATAAAAAGTAAACTTGTTCAGTCGCTTACAAACAAATTAAAAAAGTCAATGGACACTTCAGTCGCAATTTTTCATTCAAGATAACAATACTTAGTGAATGAAATGTAATGAAATGAATAATTTAATAATAATGAAATAATTTACTCTACAAGTAGATTTCATGAAATTCTTGAAATGATTATCAATAATAACTAGTTTTAAACACCTTTCTACGGCAACAGTTGGTCTCCGATCGACGACTACGTTACCAATGTGCAACTTCATTGTATTCAGTCAGTCCACAATCAGGGCTGAAAGATGGTATCGCCCAAATCGGTCGGACGATCCGACGCTAAGCCCGCCAGGCGTGACTCCGGATGAATGGGCCTGTGTACGAGCCACTTGATGGTATCCACTGATATCCCGGTTCAGTTGTAAAAGTGGAATGGTCAGAACTGGTTCAATGCGCAGTGGGATGGCCAAGAATGTCTTGTTTTTACCCGACTACGGCAAAGCAAAAGGAGGGTTATGATTTTGACAGGCTATGTATGTATGTATGTATGTATGTATGTATGTATGTTCATCTGTTTCCACATAACTTCTAAATTGCTTGTCAGAATTCGACATAGCCTTTAACTTTTTTTTGAATTCATTTAAATTGCTATATGATTTGTGTGTACCTGTAGACAGAGTTAGAGTTACCTCTAAAAAAAAATCAAATTGGAAAACTAAAAGCATACAACGATCTTGCCGTATAAAAAGATTATTGCATAGACAAATTATTATAAACAAAAAAATTGATCTAATACCGTATTATAAAAAATACTGTAAGGTACTTAAATCAGTGACACGGTTAGCAAAGAAAAAATCGAATATTTCATATATTAAAAATAGTACAAATAAAAATAAATCTACATGGGACCTAATAAAAAGACAAACCACATTTCAAAATAAATTTAAAAGCACAATTCAAAAAGTATCAGATGGTAATAATATAATCACAGACCCCAAAAATATAGCTGAAACGTTTAATAAACATTTCAATAACGCAGTCTATAACCATGCATCAATTGGAGCTGATCTTCCCTCTTCACGTTTGCAAAGCATCTACCTAAAACCTGTAGATTCAGATGAACTAAAGAAAATTATCAATGGTTTTAAAAATAAAAAGAGCTGTGGTTATGACAATATCCCAATAGAAGTAATAAAAGCTTCATATCAATACATAAATGGTCCTCTTGTTCATATAATAAATTTAATGATTGAAACTGGTTGTTTTCCTGACGAATTAAAGAAAGCAAAAATAAAACCACTTTTCAAAAAAGGTTGTACCACTAACATCAGTAACTACCGTCCTATATCATTACTTTCATGTTTTTCCAAAATATTCGAAAAAGTTATATATACTAGACTATTAGCTTTCCTTAATACAAATGAAATTTTAAATAAGAATCAGTTCGGTTTTCAGAAAAATAAATCTACAATACTAGCTATTTACAAACTACTAAATGATGTGTGGCAATCACTAAATAATAAAACCAAATGTTTAGGACTATTTCTAGATATGTCCAAGGCATTTGATTGCGTGGTACATGATATTCTATTAAATAAATTAGAAAGAATAGGCATACGTGGCTTATCTTTATCTTTATTTAAAAGTTACCTAACTGATCGGGAGCAAATGACTGTTATCGAAACTTTTGATAAAATGAATAAAACATTTTATGAAGTACAATCCGAACCGATAAAAATCACCGTAGGCCTACCACAAGGAAGTATTTTGGGCCCTTTACTATTTTTAGTGTATGTAAATGACTTCCCAAACATATTGGATAAATGTGTCATGTTCGCAGACGATGCCACTATTTTCATACAAGAGAAACAAAACTTAAATTTTGAAGAAAATGTAAATAATACTTTAAAAAAAAAATTGTTAACTGGCTAAAAAGAATTAACCTAAATGTAAATTTACTAAAAACTAAAATAGTGCAATTTAAAAACTACAAATCAAAACCACTGTCATTGAATATAAAAGAAAATAATACTAAAATAGAAGAAGTCGAAAATATTAACTTTTTAGGAGTAGAAATTGATAGCCATTTTAACTGGAAGTCTCATATCGCTAAAATAAATAAAAAAATATCTAGTTTATGCTATGCGTTATCAATACTAGCAGAAACTACATCTATTGAGGTAACAATAACAGCCTATTATGGACAAATTTATCCACTTCTAAAATACGGAATAATTTTTTGGGGTAACTCAACTAATATCCAATCTACATTTATTTTACAGAAAAGATGCCTTCGTATTATCTATAATATGTATTCCGATGAGACCCTTAGACCTTTATTTAAAGATAAGGGCTTCCTTACTTTAACTAATATTTATATTTTAGAAATCTGTACATTCATAAAACAAAATAGCACTTATTTTATAAACGAGTCATCCATCAGAACAAATCTGCGAAGTAAATATATAAATAATGTAACCATACCCAGACCTCATAACACCATATTTTATAAATGTATCAATTATACCGGCATCAAAGTCTATAATCATTTACCCAATTACTTAAAAAACTTAGATTTGCCAAAGTTCAAAGTAGAATTAAAAAAATGGCTCAAATCCAATATATATTATACTCTGAATGAGTATTTTGATGTAAGTTTACAATAAGTAGGTTAGGTTATATTTACAATAATTAGTTTTATGTTATAGCAATACGTGTTTTTAGTTGTAAGTAAAATTGCATGCCCGATACGGGTAAACTGTTGAAACTTTATTTATAATAACACCCTGTAACACAGTTTAATGGCAATAAATATTTTGATTTGATTTGATTTGATTTGACAAATGACATATCATTAGAAGCGTCTTAATTGTCCGCTGGTTATAGGCTATATAGGGTTTCACAAAATCTAATGTGGCGCCCACTAGCGGACAAAACATACAGAGTAAAAAAATAAAGTTAAGATAAATACGCCGTGTTTGGTATCATTGGAAAGCGCTTTACTTGTACATTTTAAATATATATATATTACTAGCATTTGCATGTGACTTTACGTATATTCATGGACTGATTGCATATAGTTCACATCTTTTCGTTCATAGCTTCTTTACTACTTAACAGAATAAGACCACTGCAGTACTGTTGGTTCATCAATTTAACTTTTGATAATATTATGCGCCACAAATACACTTTAACACCAAAATAGTACAAATAATAAAAGTTAAAAACTAAAACCCAACTACGACAAAAAACGACGCTGAAAAAGTATAAAACAAGACTTTTAGAACACTGAACTGAACAAAGTTGCTTATGTAGTTCCAAGTAAATGGACACAGTAGACTCTACCAAAATGCTTATGTTGAAAATTGACAATAATGTCATACAATACTATTTTGAAGTATGCAATATTTACTATGTAGAGATAAGTTTTCATGTTTGGAAAGGCGTAGTCACACGTTCCATACACAAGTACCTACCTACCGTAGCACTTTGACAACGTGTGACTGCGGTTTTCCAAACATGAAAACTTATCTCTACATAGTAAATATTGCATACTTCAAAATAGTATTGTATGACATTATTGTCAATTTTCAACATAAGCATTTTGGTAGAGTCTACTGTGTCCATTTACTTGGAACTACATAAGCAACTTTGTTCAGTTCAGTGTTCTAAAAGTCTTGTTTTATACTTTTTCAGCGTCGTTTTTTGTCGTAGTTGGGTTTTAGTTTTTAACTTTTTGTTAGGTGGAAACGAAAGGTGTTATACGTACACTTGAATTGGACATACTAAAACGTGTTGCTTGTGAACATTAATACCAGCACAAAATGTATTACAATCATTATGGTCTATTGATTATATTCGTGTCAAATCCTAACTATGGTCATAACGAAACTAGTCCACCTAGACACCAAACAAATGATCTGACAAAACAAATCATATCCGACCGACATTCTTACGCAATTTCTTGGTCAGGGCTATTAGCTTCGTCAATCAAAGGCATATCGAAATAGTATCATGATTGAATAATAAATCAATTTGTAGGTAAGCACTTGCATTTGCATTTTATATAGATTTGTCTCTACACTTGCTAGGCACAGTTTCAAAATCTACTTCTAAAAAAAAATCTAAATATTTGAGGAATCCCCCCCATTATTAACAGATAAACTGTCTCATATCAGTCAAAACTGGGTCGACTTTTTGCCAGTGATTATGCATATACCTAAGTTAGTTTTTGATTGTACGTACGTACACCCCTACATCAAGATCAAATGAAATTAACCACACCGAGTTATTGCTGTCATTTGCATTCACACAATCTAGCCAGAGGTTATGGGAAATAAGCATAATTAGAATGGTTAAATTATTAAACAATTATGTATATATAAAGTTCTGTTTTACAACTTTGGCTTTAATTATCCAAACAATTGAAATTAGAGAGTGTTAGTTCGTGTAAGGAATGATCTGTGAGTAGGTAATGTTTGGAATTATAGCAGTAGATTTCTATGATTGATAAATAAATTTTAGTTTATTATTATAATAAGTAAAAAATAGTAGTTATCTCATCCTTCATTCATCATTTTGCATCATTCCGGGCGTAAAATTAAAATTTTCAATGTGCCCCGCAAACGGTCGAAGTTCATTAGTGTGGCTATCTACTTTTTGCCGTCATAAGTAGGTATACGTTTTTTAACAAAAAGTTCAGATCTAATCTTCACACTTCACGATTTATACGAGTAACATTGACGTAGGAAGATGAAGTAACTGCGGAAGGGTCATTAGCCTCCGCCGTCTTGGGCGAACTAGCGATAGCTTCTATGGTAAACTATGATATACGACCATTTGACATCATGTGTCTTTTGGTGCTTTGATAAATATTGATGCATTATTTTGTCTTTTTGATGTTGCCTTTGGGACTTATGTAGGTACACAAGATTAGGTGAAGTGAGTGAAAGTGATTAAGTCAGATGAAACAATTGTCTGAACTTAATAAGTTAAAGTATGACCAATCTAAGAAAATGTTTTACAGGATCGTAGTGATTGGATTATGCACATTTTTCTCGAATTATCAGGTAGCTTCCTTTGAATTGAATTGAATAAGCAAAAGAAAATGCTTCCTGAGCTTTACGGATGCGAAAAGTATTTTAGATGCGCTGAATTACTTTTTACACAAGACTTTTCTTTGGAGCTGTAGATTTTTTAAATTACTCTGGGGAACCCTAACCTAACCTAACATTTAAAAATATCTCTGTTTACCTTAAAGATACTTTCTTTTTTTGTCTCTCTTATTAAATACTATTATTTGTGAATAATAGTGGTTGATGAACGTTTGTCTTTTTCTCACTGGTGCAAAAAGGAGTCTTCTTTTTGCACCAGTGAGAAAGAGTCAAACGTTTTCACCACTGAGGATTCACTGCGGGTCCGAGTTCCAGCCCGATGCCCCGGGTAATTCGCTAATTACCCTCACACACATCGGCACTTTCCCCGGCGAATAGTTCGCAAATTGTGTACAATCATATCATCACTGATACAGTGCACGTGACCGGCTAACCGCTCCGTATCTGTCAGAGGATAGATCACTATGAACCGCTTTAGTTTGTTGGTCTTATGAGGGCAATTTGCTATTTGTGTAGACTTGGCCGAATACGGTCTGAAGATTGAGTTAGATGATTTAGTTCAGCTCAGATGATAAAGTACCTACCTACGTTCTACATTCAAAACTGATTTGTATTGCATCGCTATGGTTGTGTGAAAAAATGTCGCTTAAATTGTCAAATTTAATAAGTAAGAGGTAAGACATCTCAACACAAGTAGGTATATCTGTACTCTGTAGGTGTCTAACATATTTTATTGTGTCATGAAACAGACACATATTTTTTAAAAATAATACTGTAAAATCGAAAGTGTAAATTAAGATTTCCAGTTATTTTGCTTTCAAAAATCGTATCATGTCGATGGTCATATTATTCGCCTACCTAAAATCACATTTCGATGCAGTTTGCAGACACGATTCAGGTATAATAAAATACTTGCTTAAATCATAATTTACTTAAATAAGCGACATAAAGCGAACGATACATAAATATTACGCTCGATTCCGATAATTTAACATACAGGTAAGGACCGTTTATATGGAAATCGCGTCGGACCCTACATGGCCACAGTTCACAGAAATGCGACGAATCAGTTACGAAACTTGGGTAGGGTTACCTAAAAATCTCCACAAATTACACTATATTATTATAGAATCTTTAATCTGACTGATAAAAAAAAATAAGATCTTGCATTACCTACATAAGAACTTTTTCATGCATGTAAGTAATGAAAATAGGGGTGTTGGGCAAAAGCAACTCATTTGCAATATTTTTTTTACATTTGATTATTTTGAGTCAAAGTCATCACAATAAGATATTTACTATTTAAGGTCTAGCTAGCCAGATAATGTGCATTGAGAGTGTTAACCCTAAACCTATAGAGTACCTAGCCATAAACAGAGTTTGGGATTTTGAATGAATCCGATTACCTATTACCTCTTTGGGTAAATAGGCTATAACAGTGACTGTAAATTTTACTTTCAGATTTTTCCAATCAAGATTATAAAATCCACTCCGTTCGTTTGTTATAACTTTTTATTTCCTCATTTTAGTAAATTAGTTGTAATAAAATATTAGATCATAATATATAAAACTTATTTTCTATCCGGTTACACAGTGAACGAACCAGACATTATTGTAATCATGACCGTCAATATGTATCTATATTGGGAAATGTTTTTCATTAGATAATTCCACAGATAACATCATTCTCCTGCCCTTGTCCCACACTAAGTGGGGTCTGCGCAACATGTATATTTCTTCCACTCGGGCCTGTCCTGTCATTCGTCATCTCTGCGTCTACTCCTTTCACTCCCATCTCATCTCTCACGCAATCCATCCATGTCTTCTTCGGCCTTCCTCTACTATTACGTCCATTGACATTCATACTCATCGCTCTTCTAGTCACAAGGCTTTCTTCCCTCCTCATAACATGCCCGTACCAAGCTAACCTTGCACTTCTTACCTTTTCTAAAATTGGTGCAACTTTAATTCCACGGATAACATGACTATAATAATGTTCTAAGAAACCATTACTTCCAATACCTACTTTTTTCTGCATCTCAAACTCAGAAACCTTCGGTTGGCGAGTGTTCAGTGTTTCTTTTTACGATGTGAACCGCATTTTACAAATTGTAATTCAATCATACAATGAGACCGATGCGAAACTTTCGCTCTTGTGGTGGATCAATTTACATTCGGCGGATAAGATCTCTGCTTCGTTTAAAATAAAACTTCGCGTACCTTACACCTTTGGTTTTCGTGATTGTTGTGTTTTACTTTCTCACAATCGCTTTTGTTCCGCAATACATATGACATGTAACTGTAAAATATTTACACATGTAAAAAGACTCCTTGTTTCGACTTTTATTTGTGCAAATGTAGATAAAAAATGATATAATAGAATAAATCTGGTTTTAGCCAGTAATACCAGAAGCTAATGGTTAGTAGCTATTCCAAACATTCAGTCAAGCACTTAATCTGAACTCGCCATTAGTCCCAGATCACCAGCCCACATACCAAAGTGGGATACAATGCCAATCACTCATCAAAGAAGCCATTCAGTTTTTCCCATTGCAATTTTCTTGAGAGCAGCGGCTGTTTGCTGTCGCAGCTTTATGTCCCGTTAGATATGAAGGCAAATAGCAATTTGTATCTAATACGTCTTATTTATCGGGCTGGTGCTCGAATGGTCCTCGGCACGACTGTCCTAACTCGTGACACGACACGAAACAGTCCCATAGATTTCCTTCGTGTGCGCAAATCAATGGTCACGTTGTTACGACGTGACGGAAGCCGAAGTGTTTAATGGAGGTTTGTTCAAATATCATCAGAGACCTGGTAAAGTATTGTTAAACCAGGAAAGTCTTTATTATTTGTTTTGCTAAAACGCCCATTGTGCATTGAACCTTTTAGGGTAACATCAAAAAAGAATGCTTTTGTTACAGTGGTTGCTGTGTTACCTAAACCAAAAAATTATAGAATTTAGTAGATTCATACGCATAAAATAAGAACAAATGATATATCAGAAACTAGTGACCACATGAAAAAAATCACCCGAAGCGAAGCGGCCCTCGCTTGTGTTTTTTTTTCATAAAAAGCTTCCTCTTGAATCCCTTAATCTATTTAAAAACTGCATCAAAATACATTGCGTAGTTTTAAAGATTAGTTTACAAAGGGATATAGGGACAGAGAAAACTACTTTGTTTTATACTATGTAGTTATTAAAAAGTACCCTGGCCAGTCCGTATTCCTTTTGATACAAATATAAAATATTTAAACCTGCGACTCTCTTGTAATCTGAACTGTTTATTTATAACCGTTTGTATGGTAAACAGCTACAATGATCCACTCCAGACATTGTCTTGGAAGTAAATAACTCCCAGATACAAACGTTAACGTATTACCCGCCTCGACGAATCGAAAAACGACAAGTAATTTGTTACCTGGAAAACTGCGAGCATCTGAACTTTCACTGTTACGGCGATTCATTGTTCTCATATAAATTGTTGGGATGAAAAAGTTTAATAGCGCGGCGCAATCTCGATCTTCTGCCGAGTGCCAGGGATGGTTTGACTAGCAAGGAAGGATAAGCCATGTAGCAAAAGTAGTGGCGCACACCAACTTGAAAAATTTTCGTCCATGTATGGTCCAGGTATGTTATCTGTGGGAAAAGTTACAAAAAACACACATATTTTCTTAAATTGATTTTAACCGTCCTGAAAAAAAAGGAGTTCTGAGACTATTCTTAAAGTAGATTTCTTTTTTGCATTTAAAAAAATATACATTTTGCAATCAATCTAAAACTAAAACGTGTGATAGTTCGCAGCATTCACTCACTCAATTTCCCATTAAATTCCCATGTATCAGTGTATACTGCCAAGGCTATAGTGCTATTCCATAGCCATTAGCAGTGCAAACGTATACTTAAGGAAAAATTATGGGTTGCGAAACATATCGTAGGTCGGGATACTCACATCGAGATGATCTTCCCGATACAGTGAAAGCTCAGCAATTTCGCAGGAGTGGTCAGCACAGTGTAGAGCCAGCGCAGTAAACCATTTCAATGTAATGATTTCATGATACCTATTTAATTTATTTTATATTTAATTTTTCTTTGGATAATATGTACACACCAAATGCTTCCTTTTAATGAAAATATTGTGTCTTGGCAGATCTGTGTGGAACACGCTGATTAACTGAAAAATGCTAAGTACTTCTGGAAATAATTTTCAAGCAAAATGTTTTTTGCTTCTTTAAGGTATGCGCTGTATTACATTTCACGTGAAAGAATGGAAATTTGTAAAATGTTAAATTGTTCGCTTATTGCCACTAGGTCTTGCAACATTGTATTGGACGGGAATTTCTCACTGATGTCAATCTGACTGGCAATAACGCAGATGCGTGCAGAATCGCCTGCAATCAGCCTTTAGGCGAATAATTGTAAAACTTCCTTTAATGTTTATCTATTAAACTGCTTACTATTTACGTTTTATATCTGATAGTCTGTGTTTTACCAGCACGATCATTAGTGCGCTTAACTAAACCTAGTTCCTGTTCTTACTTTAGGTATTTAATTAAAGTAAATCACAAATGTATTTAGTTATTGGACGTAAATTGGAATTAATAAGTAATGTAGCACTCCCTAGCTCCTACTTAGTTAAGTAGTTATAAACATAGTTCTTTAAGTTCAGCAGCGAGAAAGTTAAAGATAACTATTTAATTACTATTTACTATGATTCGATAGTAGTTTGCATGAAGGTACCAATTGTAATTATGACTTGTAAATAATACGATTACAGAACAAATAAATAACGTGTTTCCTTGCGTGTCACGTTGATCGTACCTACGTGGCATTAGAAAGCCATTGATCATATGTAATGCCGGCAATCGAGATCAAATTATATGTTTGTTTGTCCGTAATATATTGCTGAGAAATCTTTAGTTGCTCAATCGTAATTCGCTGTGAACGGTATGAGATTGAGTGGTTTTTGTTATTAGATTGAAGTAGATAGTAATGGTAAGTAAATGACGTGTTTTCTTTATGTAATATCCGTGTTTATAATGGAATATGCAGGCAGAATTTTTTTTTTTTCTAAAACACTATCAAACAAAATTATGGCTTCTGCATCAAAATAGCACATAGTTAATTGAACCTATTTGGTTTTAGCGTGAACCTCATAAAACTTCTTTTCATTGTATGTTGCTATGGGTACTTCAGAATCCATTATCCTAACTTCATTTGAAATAATGAAGTTCATAAGATGTGCAATGTGCATTCAGAACTACCATTAGGTAGGTGCCTATCAAACAAGCCGTATTTGCAGTTATTATTCTTAAACCCTGCAATTTTTCCACTACGCCGCCAAATAACATCAGCATTTCCGACCATGAACGACAGTCCTGAGACTGAGCTTTATGTGTAATGGAATAATAAATGGAGCAATGAAATTGCTAATGTGTTTTACCCGGGTTCCCTCACGACGCCTCCCCTACGTAGGCTAATTGGGATTGCGAATTTAAGTTTAATAAGTTTATTACAATGGTAATTGTGGTTTCAAAATGTTTACAATTAATGGAGAATTTCTAAAAACAGAAAGTTCAACAATTTCAGCGTTAGTTACATTGAGTTTCCTTATACAAAATGTTGAACATATGAACCTACAGAAGTTCTAAATTGCCTTTAGTAGGTACCTACGACTTAATACAGTCTACGTCTCATAATTTACAATATTATTTATTATTTCAATCACATTACCCAAAAAAAGCTCATTCTGGCACTTCCATACCAAAAATTTGTACAAAATGAAAAAGAAAAGATCGAAATCAGCCCGACCGTTTTTGGCATTAGACATGCGAAAGGAATTCGTGAGCCTCACCCACTCGTGGGATCAAACAAAGGTATCTGCCAATTTTTAGTGCCAAAAAATCTTGGATTTGAAGTAAGTAGGTATGTTATCTGCTTAAGTTATGTCAGCTAATATCAACGATATACCCATCTAGACGGCTATATCGTTACAATGCGGTATAACGTTTCCTTGAACTATGTTGCAGACCTTTGATTTGATTTTCCGATACTATTAACGCATAGAGCGGATGATAACTTCTCATGTTATTTATATCAATCGATGAGCGGACATTTTTTAAAAGTGGAGAAATATAGATAAATTATTATGTACTTCTATCAGACACATTTATGATTACAAAACGAATGGTAGCATTTCCGTACTAGTCAGTCCCTTACAATCAAACACCCTTTTCCCAGCTGTTATTAAAGACACATGTTTCAAAAAGAACAAGACGAAGTCCGAAGGGTTCCGTAGAATTATTACTTATGTGAATATTTAGGTTGGTACTGTAAAACAGACTGTGAACTTTTAAAATTGCTGTTATGACTCACTGCCAACGATCCGTTTCACCCTTTAGCTACGGATCCCAGCAACTGTTACCTTGCACCTTGCGGAGCGGTGCGTAAACCGTTCATAGTACTTCCATTGCCAATGGAGAGGGTGCATTTCACATTGTATTAGTAACTTTCGAGGCCCTTTCACCGCTATCCCTGCGATCTCACAATTTAAGGCCGCCCGATATTATTTAATGAAACCGATCTCAGCTCGTGTGACTCGGCCGGTAAATTGAACATCGTGATACCGCTAATAGACAAGGAACTAGCTTCGTGAACGTGGCATGTTGCTATAACAACCTCAGCCGTAATCAGTGCAAATTGTATGCAGTAGATCATTTTACATAGAGAACCTATTAAATGTATATTTTTTGTGAGGTGCGAAATTTTTGAGTTGGTAAATTTATGCGATGGGTATATTGCCTATACTTAAACAATGTTATAAAGTGACAATACTATAGTCTATCATCTGGGATCTGTACTCCACGCGAACGGCGACATCGACTCCGACGTCAAGGCACGCATTTCTGCTGCTTGGGATAAATGGCGGGAGGTGAGCGGCGTCACTTGCGATCCTAAAATGCCGGTTAAACTGAAGGGACAGGTCTATAAATCCATCATTAGGCCTGTTCTCTTATATGGTAGTGAAGCATGGCCATTACTTGAGCGGCACAAGTAGGAACTGCGGGTCACGGAGATGAAGATGCTGCGCTGGATGTCGGGAGTTACGCGAGCTGATCGCGTAAAGAACTCCCGTATTCGCGGCAGCCTTCATGTCCGAGACATCGCTGATAAACTGCAAGAGTGCCGCCTACGTTGGTACGGTCATGTTTTACGGAAACCGGCAAACTACGTAGGGAACAAGTGTCTAGCCATGTCGCTACCGCCGGGTCCCGGCAGAAGGGGAAGGCCCAAGAAGGCCTGGCTTGACGTCGTAGTGGATGACATGCGTGCCAACAAACTCTCCGTAAAGGATGCCGAAGACCGTGCGAAGTGGAGAGCTAGGAGTAGGAAAGCGGACCCCGGGCTCCGCAAGGATGCAACCGGGAAATCGCGAAGATGATGATGACTATAGTCTATCATCATCATCATCAGCCCATATACGTCCCCACTGCTGGGGCACGGGCCTACCCTAAACTAGGGCGATAAGGCCTTAGTCGACCACGCTGGCCAAGTGCGGGTTGGTCGACTACACAACCTATAGTCCTACCTATAGTCTATAAAAGTGGTTAAATTCAAAGGTAAATAAGACACAACATGGTTTCAAGTAAAACATAATAAGACATGTTCCTAACTAAAACCTGAATTTGTCACTATAGGTAAACATAAAAGTTTATTGATTATTTTTTATAGAAAAACTTAAAACATTCATTTATACAATAATACCCAAGTCTAACAGGCTATATAAGTGTAGCATTAAGCTTTTACTCAAGTAATCACACAAGTTAACCAACGTCAATATTATGTTGTAAAATTGACAGCTATTACACCGAGCGCCTAATGAGCCATAAAATATATCTTTAAGATAGATCATGTCATTAAAATTTGCTGCGGCAAATAGAAATAATTCAATCATTTTGTAGCGTGTGTGTATTTTACTTTGTATAAAGTAGTTGAGCTTGAAGCTGCTTTGTACATGTGCAAATGTAAGTTACAGATAGTTGTAATAGGTACTATCGGAGTATTTGGCGGTAGTACACTTTTCAAACAGATTTCTTTAAACGCCATTAGCCCCGCCCACTGGCCAATAGAAGAGCACTTGAAGAAAATCTGTCAAAATCCAAGCAAAAACGTTCCAATAGTAGGAGAGCTAGCAAGAATTTTTTGGTAGGTATTTGAGGCAAGCTGAAAACTTATCCTGTACCTCTCCTATTATATCCCAGTACGAAACTGCAGACCTGGCTGGTGAGTAGCGGGGCTAAAGCAAACCCCCAAAAATATTTTTCATCTTTTTATTTATAACTAAAAAATAAGACTCACTAAGACAAATAATTTCGATGGAACTTCTACCTGTCAGGTGAGCTGACAAATTATATTTTTTTGGATTATAAAATATATTTTTAAATAAACTAAATTGGGGGTTTGGTTTGGCCCCGCTACTCAGCCAGGTCTGCGGGTTTGTGTTGGGATATAATAGAAGAGGTACAGGACAAGTTTTCAGCATTGCTCAAATATCTACCAAAAAATTATTGCCAGCTCCTTGACCACAATTGGGCGGGGCTAGCTCTGACAGACGCGAAATTGCCAAGCGATTTTCACCTTATAGGTGGTCGACCGCCAGCGTTGCCGATAGTACATAATGACATGTGCTGTTTAGTACACTGTGATGACTTGTTTTGCTATGAACATCAATAAAACCAATTTGGCTAAGTGAAAACAAATCAAATACAATCTAGATACTGTACTTACCTGAACCTGCACATAAATTAAATGAGGAATTCACTTTAACCAAATAAAGCTGAATGCCAACTAAATAAAACACCTTTTAGAAGTTTCTTTTTTTAAAAATCACTCATTGAAACCAAAACATATACATATAAGACGGAACCCACAAAATGACAGTCTACTCGTCTTTGCTGTCTCTAATAACATGGCGTGACTAATAAAAAGTATCCTCAGCTCAGCTGATTGTTATCACTTGTAATAACTTCAGTCTAAGTTGTGTAACTTGAATGTTATGCGTTTTGACGCTCCTACTTAATGCCGATGAACTATTGCTTTAGAAATTGCTAGTTAATCGAGTAGCTCCACTATCTTTTATTGTTATCTTTGTGTAAATGTCACAGAAGCCTGTAAGTTGATACGTGTTATAGGACTTCAACTTAACTTTCTGTAGACAGGTAAGTAGTTCCTTTTGATTGACAATTTCGACCCAGGAGGAGGACAACCACGTTCACATAGAATATATTTGACCCGTATGTGTAGGTAGGTACCGTATTTTTTACGAGATTTTATCGTCCTTTCGTCGTCAATATACTCACTCTTCCCGATGACCATTTTATGATCGTAATTGACAATTTTATGTGATTCACTTATACACATTCGTTCCCTATGTACTTTCTTTTCTAGTAATATTTTTCTAATAGTTAAGATTACCATCTTCGAGTACCGTGTACTAGAGTTTATGAGAAAACGCTCTATGTAGAGTTGGGAAAACCATCCTTGGTTGCTTACATCATCGAATGTCTTCTAAACAGTACCTATGAACCTATGAAAACTTATTCCATGACCTTCCCATTAAAAAATCTCTAATCGCCACTTTCGAGTCTCACGCCCGTACGAACGTAACTAGTTACAATTAATTTATGCGATGTTCCCGCGCACACGCAGAGTAAAAGCTTACGCAACCACTCGCTAGGAATTACTCCACTCAGAACACAGTCTTAAAATCATTAATTAGGGACGCAACACCAATTACTCGTAAGCCTTTGGAACTAGTTAAAACACGTTCGCGATCTCGGGAAACACCTTGAAACGCAAAAGTTACAATATTTCGTCACGCACTCGTAAAAGATCGACCGATAGACTTTATTATGTAAATAATAAAGAACGTGCTTATAACGTTGATGAAAAATATGAAGCGCAGAAGGGTCACTGCTAGGTATGTTAACTGGGTGGTCTTCAACCTGATAGATTCGAATATTCAAAGGCACTTATAGTAATAAGACTCGCTTAAGTATAAGTTCTCAATAACAAGGATACCTAATAAATTATTCTTCATTGGAAAACAGTCACTTTTTTAATTTTGAAAAATTGTGCAGAATCAACCAAATTATTTGGCGCTGTACCTACCGTGGCGACTATGTCCTCAGAAATCTTTCGATTAGGCCACGTCGATACCGGCTAGGTAGGATACCATCTACAAAACTATCTGTACCATTAGTCTATGACATAACCAACAACGACATAATAAAGACGTTTCCTTTAAACGCTCCGATGCGTCGCAATTGAGATGATTCCATTTTTACGCCCGTTGAATAAAAAATCAATTTGAAGCTTTTGTCATAGCGTTGACTTGCGGCCCGCATAAAGCGATTTAAATATTAGAGGTGAAAACTTTCTTCGAACACTGAAAATGCTTAAGTATAATGGCGTTTGATTGTCCCGCTAGACTTATGGTGGCGTGCTCCGCCTCAAGATTGCCGATTAAATTACTTTACCTAAGGTAATTTATCAACCATATTAAGGTTATTTATTAAGGTATTTCTCTCATTTGCTGCAAATCACATGACCGCAGGATTTTTGGCGAATCTATTCATCTTTAGACTAGATGTTGTCAACTCAAGCGAGTTTTCTTATTATTTGAGTATTTTATTTTAGGCAGTAGCCTGTGCGTACTTATACCTGGATAATATGAGAAAATGCGCTATGTAGTGGTCGAGAAATAAATTAATGGCCGCTTACATCGTCGAATGTCTTCTGAACGGCTTATTATTGACGATGAAAATTCAGAAAAATAATACTTAAGTAAGCGATAATTACCAAGTACTTATTTTTTGGCATGTTTGGAAACGGTTGCAAGTACCATGAACGCGTTTCAACTTCTTCAACAACATCTGCGAGATGACGGAAGAATCAAAGATAACATAACTACTTATGTAAAACTAAGAACAAACAAATACCTAATTTTCTCTAAAGTGTGAAACCAGGACAGTTTAATGTTAAATATAAGAAAACTTAGAGACCACAATATTATCTACGACTATCTAGTCAATGTAATATTTTATACCAATACTTAAGGAATGTAAGCAGAACCTGTATCATATACAATACAATTGTACACACGCACAATCCTACACTCGCCTAGGCAAACACACGTTGCGCCGGCGCAGTTTTTGTGGTAATTTATCACGGCGCCGGCCCTGCGTGCGGGTCCGGTCCCGCGGGAGCCGCATAATACGCAGATCCCGAAGGAATGCGGTCGCCCAGGAAGCGGTGAACGACCCCGTCACCACCACTCACGCGGTGACGCGCGCAGCATAAGCGCATACTTAATTACGGGACGCAATAGGCACATGCTGGTCTGGGACACTATTGTCCCGTGCTGGTCTAGGACTAAACAGTCCTGTCGGGACAGAAAATGTAAACTGTGGTTCTAACCCATCTGTAAGCTCTAGGTTACTAATGGTTTTTGATGATGGTCCGAGGATGCCCTATGCCTAGAATGACGATCCTCCTAATGTTAACTATCTCTCTTCCTCATGAATTTGATGGTACTTGCGTGTGCGATTATGATTATTTTCATTATTAATATGCTAAAAGCTAAAAGTAATAAAGCTTCTCTATTATTTCTGTCTCGGTCTACCACCGATTATTTTATTGTTATTGTTGTAATTATTAGCTCTAAATAAAATAATTACCTACTATCAATCAATATTTGTTTTAGTGTTGATTTCAAATAAGACTTAACGAAAGTTAACATTACAGAGCCTTTTATCGCAAAATATTTCTTAGTGTAGTTAAGGATTCCATGCTTAACACAAAATTGTTACATTGGTTTACATTTCTTAAATAATGGCTTTCATTATTACAAAATCTACCAGGCAGATTCACCAGATCTAAATTAGTGCAAAAACTCGTTACCATTAGAAATCATAAAAGAAAAGTGAAACGGACATAAGTTACACAAATTGTAATGCCGTGTTTGTCGGAAGGTTATTATTTATTCATTACGTAAACTGGGTGATAAAGAATAATAAAGACTGTAATCTCCGCGAAGGGTTCCGTAACGACGTCCATTTCGTTTTCATTTGACATTTTATTTTTATTTTAATCCAGATGCTTTCCTTAGTTCGATACTGGTCTTATTTTTCTTTGTTATGATTATGAAGTCTTTGCACTTTACTACCTTTATTTTAAGCTTTTATTCATAAGCTTTATTACTCGCGTTAGAAAACTAAAAAATGCCCGGTATATTTACCCGGACAATATCAGGAACATGTCCAAATAGTCCAGTCAAATTAGGAAAAAATCTCGGAATTCGAGATACCCAGCTGTAAGTCTGTAAATACTTAGATATTGACACCCTAAAAGTTGTCTCAAAACCTACATATTGTAGGGTGTACGCAACTATAAAATTTTCAAGGTCAAATGTCACAAATATCAGTTTTATGAACTTTTAAGCAAAACGGGACGTTTTATCATAAAAGTGTGTAGGAGAAAATTACTTATCTTCTATTTATCTATAAAAATTGTCTGTACGTTTTATTCCTAAGATTCACCATTTCAGAGATACAGCGATGCAAATATTTGAAAAAGTTGTATTTTCAAAAGCTTCCAGGCCCACTTGCGATTGTGCTAGACAGTTAAAATTTTCACGAATGATGTATTTCAGTAGCCTCTATAACATCTTATACTAGAAAAAGCTTAAAACCAATGTTTAAGTGGGTTCTCATACAAAAATTGTGTTTTTTTTTTCTTACACTTGGCCGGTTTTTAACGTGGTTACCCCAGTCACAGATAACATAAACTAATACAGATACCCCATCCCATACATTGAAACGTAGACATCATAACTCGGGCATCTCACGCGCCATGTCTGTTTTCCGTCTTGCACACCAGATGTCGCTAGAGCGAGCGAGCCATTCCCATCCAGTGTAAACGCATGTCGAAAAAGCACATCAAAAGATGTCGCTGTAAAGGCTCCCAAACAGCTTTGACGTCACAGGGTCGCGGAATGACAATACGCACGCGCGAGTAACCGAACCTCACACAAGAGCAGGGTTGCCTCTTTTTAAGGAAAACGTCTCGCGCGCAAAATGCAAAGGGCTGTTTACTGCGACAGTGCGAAAGTGTACCAAAACAATATGTTCGTGAAGTTGATATTGCTTTGAAGCTGCGTGTCACTTGTACAAAAGGAGTTGTGAGGGCCTTTTTCGATAGAACAATGATTGTTAGGTAAATTATTTATTAGAACATTTTAATCAATTATTATTATTTTTAGTTATTATATTGAAACAGCTAAGGTAATTATTAGATATTGAATTAATAAATATTGTTATGTAAATTATTACATAACAATAATAATTTAATAATTTACATCACAATATTTATTAATTCAATATTGATGAGTCATTATTATTGTCGTTTTAATTTAATAAAAACGTCAATAATAAAATAACGAAGGCGTGCCGTTAATATGTAACAGCGCCGTGTGCGCGCGGCAGCCCTCTGAGCTTTAGAGCAAGCGATAGTGATTATATTCTCCTTGGCGCGGCCCGGTTGTCGGTAGGCTATCATCGCGCGCAAGTAGGTACATCGTGCCGCGCGAGAGTCCGACAAAACTTTAGGCGTTGTTAAAATGTATTTAAAATAAAGTTGTCATTTCATTATGCGTAGTGAACCAATTGATTTATTTCAAAATGTAATGGTGATTTATGACAATACAGCAATATCTAGAATGTACTTACGAAACGAAAACGAGAAGATACCTACTTAAAAGTTCACGATAATGTATGAGTTAAATAATTTATCTATATCATGTAATTAAAAATTATATCCTTTCTTCTCTGTATGGCTGATTGGCTCGATGGCGTATTGGATAGTGCCCCTGTCTCATGCGTCAAGAGTCGTGGGACTCGTGCGCGTAGGTTCGATTCCCACTCGGAACAAAAATTTGTATAATCGAACATCGGTGTTTGCGCCGTGTTAGTGTGTGCTATTTATATACGTACACAAATATTTGTTGTCGACACACCTCTATCGGCGATTACCTTTCTTCAATACAAGGGAGCGAGGTCGGAAATGTCGTATATTTAAGTTTATTTGTGATACAACCACTTACCACGGATCGGAACATTAAAAGTGATGTTGTGTGATTTTATTTGAATTTATATATTTTTGAACCAAAACTCGTAAGTAGTTAAGAGAAAAGTATTTAATATAAAGATTTTTATGCCCGAATATTGATAGTTGAATATTTTTATTTGTTGTTTTAGTGCTATTCAAAGGTCTATGTAACTTTTTACTAAAACCCCGTTGCGGAACGTGGTTTTATTATTATTTTTAAGTATTGTATTGAAACAGCCAAGGTAATTTAATTTACATAACAATATTTTATTAATTCAATATTGATGAGTCATTATTATTGTAGTTTCATTTGAAGTTAAAGTAATTCCGAATAATAAATAAGATACGTACTTGCTCAAAATACTTAATATAAAAACGTCAATCATAAATTAGCAGAGCGTGCCATTGTGTGCGTTCGCCCAGCAAAAAAGTATCTCCTTTCAAAAAAATTATGATGCAGATGTTCTGTGCCTTATCTCGAATAATTCTGCCTGAAATTTTAAATTTGTGCCTCTAAAGGGTTCGGAGTTATTTAAGATTAACTGATTCTGCTGCACGAACGTTCGTCCAGCAAAATATTTTTTATATATTTTTAGTCTAGCTGGATATAAAATATGCAAAAAGATAACTTACATACGGCTGTAAATGTGCCGTAAAAATGAAATTTGTGCCTCTTAAGATTTAAGAGATATTAAGTTTGGGCGAACGTTTTGGCGAATGCTATATATCGGAAACGGTTGGACCCACGTCCCACAGTGATGATTTTTTATACAGATACAGTATATTTGTGCTCAAATTTTAATAATCATGACTAGCATGGTTTAGGAGGTATGATTTTTTTTCCTAGGAAATGAAAAAGACGAACATGACCAAGGACTTCGCGTTAGTGCCGACAGGTACCTATTATGACGTATTCTCACGATCCTATAAAGTTTTGCCGGCCTGCTACATATCATTGGCGAGTTATTAACAAAATTGTATTTTTTTGAGTTTATTTTGATCCAAATTACTTAGAACAGGAAAACGCTATTTTTTATTATTTTTATTTTTTATTTATTTATTATTAAAACAGAATGAGTTAGATAACTATTTTTACATTCTGACCCACGCAACACATTTTCTGTGAGCTGGCTTATTACATTCTTAAACAATAATTTTGCCTTATTTTAAGAATACGTATACAAAAATCAGTTCATTATACCCATTAGATTAGACAAAAACGATAAAAAACCATCCGAAATACTTTTGGTAGATTAAACGACCAAATTCGAGTGAACATTAAAAAGCGGCCTCGCAATACTTCAAGCTTATGTTCCTTATTTGATGGCGTTGTAAAGATATTTAAACAGAACAGATGCGTGATGAATTGTTAAGTTGGAACATATTCTATAATAGAGACATTAAATAACATGTGCTTTTTTTGTTAATAATAATACCTACACTATAAATTGTAGTGTATTATTATATATTACAAATTAATTGTCCGTAATCAGCTATTTGATTGTATGCCTAGCGCGTTCATTAAATGACGACATTCATTGATTAATTAGACCGAACATTTAATTTTATTGAAAAAGCGTCAGTCAACGCAATAAACTAGTTAGCAGATTGAACAAAGAGGTCGCCTTTTTATGTCTACTCAAATTTTTCGGGTAATCTATAAAAAACATTTCGAATGGTTCTTCATCATTATTGTTTTAATTAACGGGTATACACACAAACAGATTTTTTGCGGTTGTCTAAGAACAATTAATATATCTTTAATGAAAAAATATCACATTTTAATAAAATATGTTCTAACTTAACAATTATGCAACTATCTGTAGTATTTTAATTTCATTAACACCATCAAGTACGGAAGGATAGCTTGAAGTATCCTGCGGCCGCTTTTTAATGTTCACTCGAATTTGGTCGGTTAATAAAATATTTCGAAAGGTTTTTATCGTTTTTGTCTAATCTAATGGGTATATTGACCTGATTTTTTGTATACGTATTCTTAAAATAAGGCACAAATTATTGTTTAAGAATGTAATAAGCCAGCTCACAGAAAACTAGCGTTTTCCTATTCTAAGTAATTTGGATCAAAATAACCTCAAAAATACAATTTCGTTAATAACTCGCCAATAATCAAAACTTTATAGGATCGTGAGAATATATAATAGGTAACTGTCGGCACCAACGCGAAGTCCCTGGTTATGTTCATTCGAGGGCTAGAGCCTTTTTTAATTTTCTAGGAAAAAAAATTAAACTCCTGAACCATGCTAGTCATGTTTATGAAAATTATACGCACAAATATACTGTATCTGTATAAAAAAAAATCATCACTGTGGGTCCAACCGTTTCCGATATATAGCATTTGCCAAAACGTTCGCCCAGCAAAAAATTTAATATCTCTTAAATCTTAAGAGGCTCAAATTTAATTTTTACGGCACAATTACAGCCGTATGTAAGCTATCTTTTTGCATATTTTATATCCAGATAGACTAAAAAAATAAAAAATATTTTGCTGGACGAACGTTCGTGCAGCAGAATCAGTTTATCTTAAATAACTCCGAACCCTTGGAGGCACAAATTTAAAATTTCGGGAACAATTACTCGAGATAAGGCACAGAATATAAGCATCATTATTTTTTTGATAGCAGCGCCGTGTGCGCGCGGCAGCTCTCTGAGTTTTAGAGCAAGCGAGTTCCGGTCGCGTTGGTCGGTAGGCTATCATCGCGCGCAAGTACATCGTGCCGCGCGGGAGGCGGACGAAACCTTAGGCTTTGTTAAAATGTATTAAAAATAAAGTTGTTATTTTATTATGCGTAGTGAACCATTGACTTAAATCAAATTATAATGGTGATTTATGACAATGCAGCAATATATAGAATGTACTTAAAATGAGAATATACTTAAAAGTTCACGATACAAGAAATTCGAGTTATTGTGTTAATAATATCTATTTCATATAAAAATTATAATATAGTATTTCTTCTCTGGATGGCTGTTGGCTCGATGGCGTATTGGATAGTGCCCCTGTCTCATGCGTCAAGAGTCGTGGGACTCGTGGGTTCGATTCCCACTCGGGTCAAATATTTGTTTAATGGAACATCGTTGTTTGCGTCGTGTTTGGTGTGCTATTTATATACGTATTTTTAAGTTTATTTGTGATTTGTGATACGACTACTTACCACTGAATGAACACAATGAAAGTGATGTTGTATGATATTTATTTTATTTGAAATATATTTTTGAAGCAAAAACTCGAAAAATATTTTTAAAAATTTATGACCAATTAGTATTTATAGTTGAATATTTTTATTTGTTGTTTTAGTGCTATTCAAAGCTCTATGTAAATTTAAACATCTAATTTCTATTTAAACGGGGCCCTGTTCAGGCGGGGTCAAGAATGCGATTTTTTTCCAATTTTTAAACTAGATAGTTGAATCGTTTTTGTTGCGTTAGGGAATATTTATTACTACAATTCGGAGAAATGTTACCAAATATTAATCTAAGGAATAGATTAATCATTCTTGTAGTTGATAGTTAAGTAACTCTTATATTCGTGTCATATTATTTTCTTATTTTAACAAAAGAAATTAAATAATCTAGAATTATAATTTATCCAATATAAAATATACGCGAACAACGCCATCTAGTTGATGACGGACTGTAGTCATTTTTTGAACTAGATGGCGTTCTACCAGATTAGCACTCACGAAAACTACAAATATTGTTGCAAATTTAAATTTATGAAAATATTCATCTAAAAGGGTTTTAATTTATTTGGTTATGTATTATCATATTTTTAAATACTAGCTTATATATTTTTTATGGTTGGATTTATCGTTTTCTGGGATTTGCATAATCATCATCAACAAATGAATACTCGTGTCGCCATCTGTTGTAGTTTTTGGGAATATGATTTTCAATGTATGGGATGAGACCCCATGCCCCAGTAAACCTATTCCAGACGACACCTTTTATACATGAAGAACACGTTGTTTATAAGGAAGCCTAGTTAAATAATTGTTTTGTGTTGTTTTCAGTATTCAGAAGATTTAAGATTTCTGCGTTTTTGACCCATAATAAGCAGTTTAAATGTACTGAAACGTATATGTATAGTACTAAAAACAACATAAAACAATTATTTAACTAGGCTTCCATATAAACAACGTGTTCTTCACGTATAAAAGGTGTCGTTTGTAATGGGTTTACTGGGGTAACCACGTTAAAAACCGGCCAAGTGTGAGAAAAAAAAATCCATAGTTTTTGTATGAGAACCCACTTAAACATTGGTTTTAAGCTTTTTCTAGTATTAGATGTTATAGAGACTACTGAAATACATCAGTTGTGAAAATTTTAACTGTCTAGCACAATCGCACTTTTGAGGGGTCTGAAAGCTTTTTAAAATACAACTTTTTCAACTATTTGCATCGCTGTATCTCTGAAATGGTGAATCTTAGGAATAAAACGTACAGACAATTTTTATAGATAATTAGATGATAAGCAATTTTCTCCTACACACTTTTATGATAAAACTTCCCGTTTCGCTCAAAAGTTTATAAAACTGATATTTGTGACATTTGACCATGAAAATTTTATAGTTGCGTACACCCTACCATATGTAGGTTTTGAGACCACTTTTAGGGTGTCAATATCTAAGTATTTACAGACTTACAGCTGGGTATCTCGAATTCCGAGATTCTTACCTAATTTAAGCTTAAATGACTGGACTACAAATAAGAAAATATCCCAGACATTTTCAGTTCTCTAGTTTTTTATGGATTGCTACATTTGTAATTTACAATCTGGGCAAGCTAATGGATTACATGTCTCTAAAGCTCAAAAACACTATTAACTCACTCAGTGTAGCTTTTGTCTTATGTAGTTCCCAAGTCAACTTATTGTTTATTGATATTAGGATTACTATCATGTTCCGCAAACTTTTCCCAACCATTAAACTAACAGTTAAACGACCACAATAAACTGTAATGATACGGATCCGTCAGTATTGATGGTCAGTTTGATTGCCCTAAGCTTCAGTAATAAAATATAATAACGTTTAATACTAATCACCGTTTTACGGTTGGTCCGAGGAGCCCCAGTTAAATTTATTTGTATACCATGCTACTTGTTTAGTACTTACCTGCACGGTTGAGGTGATTTAGGTTGTCTGTCTTTATGTAATGCGCCGGCGCATTGTCCGCGGACACTGACACGCAGGAAGCGTTACGTGACAATTAAGTAAACGCTTGGTGCATGGGATTAAGTTGTTACAATTACAATTAGTGCGACTACATAGAGAGATAGATGTAGGTGATCGAAATCTATACGGAAAAGTGAAACTGAATATTCAGGTTTTTTTAAACGTATAACGATGATAGAACCGTTGCAATATTATATGTTCGTCAAATTTACTAAAAGCATTATGCTGGAGATGGAAACCAACCAAATAAACGCAAATATTCATTCAAAACACGCAAGATTCGTGCTCTCATCGTGAATTCAGAAAAGTGAATCGTGTCATTAAAAATAAACAACAAGTAAACACGACTCAATTGATGGAAATAACATAATTGAATCACGAAATCACTTACGCAAGTTTTTTGTACTAAAAATAATAAACAACCGACGTAATGAAGCCTACGACCACGGGGTATAACAAAAAACTATGAAAGTATATTGCTTTGTCGCGATTTGGAGATAGATTAATAGATATGACCGCGCCATGGGTATAATGGTGACAAATTATGCCTAAGGATCAAGAAGCCCGGGGCTGGAATCCAAGTCGGCCGAACGAATTTTAAACCAATTTCCTCATATTCCTAACGGAAAACAAATTGAAATAGTACCCACAAGTCTTTGCACAACTCCACAACAGCCACTCCACATAATTCCCTTGACATTTGTCGAACATCGTCACGTTCTCGACTTCACGAGGCGAACCTATCAACTCTAATAAACATTCTGGTAATTTAGCGATTGCAATCTCGTTTCGCGTTATTGAAACCGGCGGTTGTGTTACTCATGAAATACAACTACCTTTTGCGTAAATATTACGGTGAAAACTGGCAAGGAACCATCTCAGTTTTATTCGACCGGTGTAGTAAAATTTGTTATTATAGGTATAACAACATTCCTACTATCCTATTTTTTTTTTTTTTTTATAAAAGGCTAACAAGATGACCTCACTCCACCTGATGGTAAGCGGTAGTGAGATCCAAATATGAGGTCGACTGGCACAATATACCATATTGAGCCTGTCGCACTCACCCTGAAAGCCGTGAAAAAGGAGACCACTGCTGCGGCAACAACGAGACAAGGCGTGGAGTCTCGCATTGGTATTGAGCTGTGCGGGACCTATATTTTGACCATGTTTTATGTTGTGGTGTAAAAATGTTGACAAAATTTCAATATTTCGAACCTTCTTAATCGGCAAATTAACTCTCAAATATCGAATTATTGTTTCAGTATTCGGCCGTAAGTCCTATAGTTCTACGAATATTAATCTTCCATTGATATTGACTGATTCTCAAAAACATTATGAATCTGCGCAAAAAATATAACTAAGGGTACAATAGGTAATAATCCCTTACATGTTTTTAGCAAGTCATTCTTGTGAAGTTGATATAATATCATTAAATGGCGTGTACTCCGTAGTTGATAGAAATGGAAGCCGACATCTAAGCATAGTTTAGTATCGCTAAAGCACATAAAAGCTCAACCTACATTTTATGTTTCGTCGCATTTCACATTATGATCTAGACCTTCATCGAGGAACACCTTAAAGGGAGAGAAAGGGATAAGTGCCTTCTTAACGTGAAAGTCTTAATTTTCAAACCATATGACATCGTGTGTCTGGCTTTATAATTTACGACTAAAGGGTCGTAAAATATTGAATCGATTAAATATACATCTATAGATCTTCTATTTTCTATTAGTTACGTTTACTGACCATATCCAATAGATTTATATTATAGCCTGATCGAGAAACGTTACTAATGAAAACTGCATTATATAACAGACCTTATACATCAGTTTGGATTAATTGAAAATGGTTTATACCAAGTCTTAAAGATTTGTAGATATTCAGTTGTTCAATAATCTTCACTTTTGGGAATATTCTATATAACTATCATAAAAGTTTTAACTCTTAACAACAACGTTTAGTAATTAAGTAACCCTTATATCTATCGAAATACCTGTATTTATTACTTATAAATAGGGTTGGTTAATTTAGAAGCTTCTAAGTATAGGAAATCTAGAAGAGACTACAATACTGTTTAGGCGCCTTAAGCTTTCTGTGACGAAAACAAACATTTTTAAAAATCCTAACTTAATAGACGTTGCATAAACAAAAAATAGCTTTCCTGCAATAGAAAGACACAAAAAGCTAATGAAGCCGACTTCATTAGCTTTTTGTGTTTAGCAAAATTGCAGTATTGGTTGATTAAACAATGTGTGAAGTCGGAAAGGTAATTGCAGACCAATTGCCGCGACGCGTTTGTGCGTGCCTTGCTCCGTTCCACTGAATGATCTCGGCAAGACACTGTCACATATGAAACATCGGATTAAAGAAGTAAGATAGAAACGAAGAGTCAAGCAACTCATCAACCTTTATAAGCTATCACGAAAATTTGTATTTATATTGCAAAAAGCTCGCGCATAATATTGAATTAATTAATTCATCGATTTATCATGCGACAGAGTAAAGCTGACATCAGAAAATGTACTAAAAATTATTCAAAACAAAGGGAAGAGAACAAAACACATTTGAACAAAACTTAGTTTTACAAGTGTTTTATATCGATGGTTAAATCCCGAACTAGAGTTTTTACAGTCAGTACTATGAAGAATTGTGCTCAATGCTGGATTGGAATTGAAAGACGTAAAACGAAAACTAAGCAATCATGTCTGTCTAGCTATGGGGGAGGTCAGTGCCCTGGAACACATGTTACATTTGGGGTAACGTTATGCTGTATATTGCAATAGCAGGAATATAGTCTCCGAAAACGCAAATCGTCGTATCATCGTCGATTCGATTGTTAATCGTTAAATTCAAAGAGTCCACTTAAGAGTCATCTACTCAAACCTTAACAAGTCACAGTTACGGCAATCAAGCAAGAAGTTTTATTATTTTTCAACTGCGATCAAGATATTGATCTCTTTTGAAGTTAATAAAACGAAACAATCGCACAGCATAAAGAAACATTCAACTTTTGTGTAAGTAGAGTCAATAATCTAGTTCCAATTCTCGACATTGATCGCTAATCGGCAAACGGAAGACTTGTAGAACAATGGATTGTACACTTAGCTAGGTTACTTACGTTAGTACTTACTATGTCGACCTGCAGAAAATGCTGGGCTTGGCCTCATAAACAATGGCTGGTAAGGTTATATTCTAGTTTCTTTCCACTTCACTCCAATATAGCACTTGTGTACATATAGGTAAATGTACAAAATATATGGTCTAAAGTTTCTACTGTGACTTGATGTTTATACACCGTGAAATTTTAGTGGTTGTTTTCCCGTGGCAGAACAATTTGCCTTTAGTAATACTTTTGAATTATGCAAATAATTCCTCGAAAAAAAAAATTTTTTTTTTCAAATTTTCAAAATAATAATTTTCCAACTCGAAAACGAGAGAAGCTATCGTTCTTTTATAAGATGTGACGTAATCAGGTACTGCTTGCCGCATGAAATCGATGCATAAAACTAAAGAAGCTCGACACCCTAAGTCATAAAGCGGTTCGAACGTGCTTTCGAGTTTTGGTTAAACCTTTCGTGAAACCGGCATTTATTGATTTTAACAAAAAAGAACTGCACAAATCTATTGTACTACTAAGATAGAATCATTTTACTGCGGGAAAACAACCACTAAAATTTCACGGTGTAGAGTCTCTGAGTAGAATAACAATCCTGTTCATTTTAAGGTTTCCTTACTCATTAGGTAGAACCTTTTATTGCCGCTTTAACAAAATGTTCAAGGGGAGCTCCCATACAACAAATTGGTACGGAACCCTGAGTACGCGATTCGGATTCCTATGTGTTGCCTCTTCACGTTTATACGTTAGCGTAATCTGAAAAGTGTTAAAATGATCGGAATGAAATTGTTTTTCGTTTGTAGGCTCTAGGAACCAACAAGAGATTTTTACTTAGATTCAATTATGAAAGGTTTACGAGAATTAAAATTACGAGACAAGGATTCAGGGACATCAGTTTGCTCTTAGAAAGTTAGTCCTTATAAATTTCTTCTATAATATGCACTAAAGTTTGATTAGCTGTAGGCAACCCTATGAAATGCTATAGGAGTATAGTTTTAACACAAGTGTGAGGTCTCTACACGCCCTTATATCCCGAGCGCCTTGACACAGATCGGTCCCCGCTGAAGTACCTGCTCCATCCACCACTCACTAAGGCCTAGTTTACGAACCATGCTTTAACATGTACCTGTTCGAGATGAATGGAAACCTGTTCATGGACAAGCTAGAAGTTATAGAACTTTCAATGACAATACACGGTCAATACAATTCAGCATTAAAACTATAAACTATACCAAATATAATCTGTGTTTAGTGACTTTGTACTTGTAATATCATCATCATCATCATCATCATTAGCCTATAGGCTATAGGTTTGTCCACTGCTGGACAAAGGCCTCCCCACGTCTTCGCCACTGCGGCCTTTTCTCAGTAAGGCACTAAGGTATTGAATATGAGGTATTTTGGTACAAACAGTTACAGATGTAGAACTAGTCTTTTGCAAATGCTTATCAAATAAAATTCGATTTTAGGTAAACGTGGTTTTAGGAGTTCATTGCTGCATGAAGACTGTCGCCGACAGTTTGTTTGTGTCTCAGAAGACAAACAAGAATACGTTCCAAATAATCTCCTACAAAATTAAATAATATCTAAATGCCCGTTTACCGAATGTTTCGATCGCCATTACTGTCCATTTCATTGAATATTAGCCAACTGCGCAAACACAGGTGCACTTTTTGTTTCGACAGATTTATAGACAAAACCTATATTCTAAATAAGGTTTTTCTTGTGTAGAATTTTACGCTCGAAATTATTTTTGGAAACCCTTATTGAAATAAAACTATTTAAGTAACAGCCGTCGTATTACGGCATTGAAAGTCAACCCTTACGTGGCAATCGAGTAGTTTGAAAAGGTAAACAATTGCGTGCAACCTTCGTGCTTCGGAGCCAAGATTAAAGATTATGACTATACCCAGTATACCTAGACCCAGACGACGGGCCTCAAGGCCTCTCAATGTCAAAACAACCCTACAGAACTATAACGTTTCATTTATTTTAAGGTTTAAACCTTCAAGAAGCAAATATAAGAGGTAGTAGAGAAAGTCAAATACTTATCCAATACTTATTGTTTGCTGCTTTTCCGGAAGTTTTTAAAGTTTTATATTTTAAGGTTTAAACCTTCAAGAAGCAAATATAAGAGGTAGTAGAGAAAGTCAAATACTTATTCAATACGTATTGTTTGCTTTTCCAGATATTAAAAATGGGTATATAATCCCAACTTAGTTTCAATTAAATAGCACAGCCGTATAATTAGGCTTTGCTATATAAAGTGTTATTTATCATCATTATCTTCCTTTTAGATTATTGTAACCGAATGGCCCGCATAATAAATACCTACCTGCCTACATTTATACTTTTTGAACCCAGAAATGTGTTTAAACATTCACGAGCAACAAACACAGAACATCTAATTGCCTTTTTATTGTCTTTCCAAGCATTAATTTAGTCTATGTGCCTGATAATAATTCATTGAACTGACGAAACAATGGTACAAACGTGAAGTTTATATCCACCACCAATGAGGGTAAAGATAATAGAGTATTTAAAGTTAAAAAATAATTCAATTATCGATATACCTATGTGCATTAGTACAAATAATAAAGAGGCAAATAGGCCAGCATATTAAAACTATTAAATTAGAATAGGTTAATAATGGCATATAAAAGTCGGTACTATGTGAGGAGCATTGTGCAAACAAGACATCTCCGTTGTAATGCTCATCGGAAACTTTCCATATAGGGGCTGCGAGCATTCCCATGCTTTTTATTGTGGTTGTACACAAACGGATAAGTCTATTACAAATAAAAGTATACGACGTACAAGTCGCACGTTCTCGGCACCTCATTATTCTGTTTTTATTTAGGAAGGCGTGAGAACCAACATGTGACTATACATGCATTCTTTGAAGAGAGAAAATACTGCACCGTTGCATAACAAATTCGATAAGAGCTTTAAGACTTTGCACAATGATATAAAATTCCATTACCTAGACTACATTTCCGTCGAGATACCCTCGAGGTTTTTCTAATAGTCTCAAAATGTTTTCAGTGTTGAGAGGAAATGCTATATGTATAGGTTGTAGCGCTTTATAAGCACGAGGGGCTACTAAACAAACGCGTCGGTTAAAATGTCAAAATAGTCGGGAAATCGTGAGGAGGGGAGGACATGCGCAGTGGAGCCGCGATCAATGCACCCCGGGGGTGCGCGCGCCTCCCTCAGACACTCGTCTATCTACGCAGTTGGCCGCGAAAAAACACCAGAAAAAGCGAGCTCCTCGCCTCGCCCTTGAACGGGAAAAAACTCTATCAATTGCAATCCGCGAATTTAGCACGGCCCATCGTGCTGAATCGTCTCGTTAGCTGCACACCTACGCCTCGTCTGCGCTCGGTGTCAGTCAGCTCGCAGTCGCGTGAGTCACCGGATTGTCCAGGTGATTCGGTCGTGTGATTCGCTGATCGGTCGAGCAGTGTCGGCGGTGTGGTAGTGCCCGGTCTCGGATGCCGGAGCGCCGGCCGCGAGTGACTGCGAGCGGGCCCCCGCGCCGCGCCGGCCAGTAGCCACCACGCAGCAGGGATGGATGACTGCACGAACGTCTTCTATGACGACGACACTGAACCTCAGTGCGAAATGGTACGTGACCTTCACCTTGCCGAGCTAATTGCATGCATTACCGCCCATTGCAGCGTTGCGTTGCATTTTATTTTCTCGCCACAAATTGTTTTCGGGCAATTTGGCGCGGTGAACCTTAATGTTTTGTTATGTAACATAAAGTAATGCAAAGTTCGCAGAATGGTGCACAAAATGGTGGTTCCGCAGTGATATTTGCCGACGATTCAATGATTGTTATACCTAGCTATATACTGGCTGTGACGTGCAACGGTTGACGCTCATTTGCACTTAACGATGCGTCGTTTTTCGCTCAATATTTTACAACGCAGAATCATTTTGATATGAAACCTATATTATCTCTACGATACAATCCGTAGGGACAATTATTTGTAATATGTATATTTATTGTTATAATAAGCTCTCTTTCACAACTTTACCTTTGACCTTTCATTTTCAACTTTACCATTCAAGGTATCTTTTTTATATGTTTAAAAACATTACAGCTCTCAACTAAGATTATGCAGTATTTTTCCGCAGGCATCAATTAGCAGACTCATTAGCATTTACACTGTGTAATTATTATTTTTTCGGTTTCATTACACGGAAGATGATAGCTGGAAAAAATAAAATATTATTAAGTTAAAGTTCTTGGTTGTTTATTGATTTATTTATTTGTTCGTCCATTCATATTGGCTTTGACGAAATAATGACACATTTCTTTTCTAAAAGTTCTTTTATAAAGTCTTCTACTTTTTTGCATTATCTCCTAACTTGTTGACCTTTCGGTAGAAGGTAGCTTCTTTTAGTGTGTAGGCAGCTAACAGGCGACATTCCAGCAGCCAGCCTAACCAGCCATGTCAACCTTTGTCTGGCTCCGACATTTACACCTGACCTTGTAAATATTTGTCGCGTGATTACGTTCAGCTAACGAATACTAGAATGCATGCTTCAATGATAACAAAGCATTTAAGTATAATTACATTTAAAAAAACCATTCACATTGATATTTTCACACAGTTAACTAACTAGCACAATTTAATGATCCAATACAGTAGCATACACACAGATATCTACTCAATTTTCAGATTAACGAGACAATTATTAAGAGCATGCATTTGTGAAGGCATACTTATACTCGTGACTGTTAATACTGCAGAAAATTACGCCTAATTTATCGTAATATCTTGACAGAGTTATTAATTCCTAAGATGGTGTAATAGCTAAGTTTTGAACAATTAAGAAGTAGAAAGGAGACGACATAGCAAAAATTGCTTGAACAAATCTAAAAGCGGATCAAAGTAACGTGATACACGTAAGATAAAATGAGTAGCAGTTGTATGATAAGTTCAACGAAGCGGAGAAACTATATGTATCAGTTACATTGGGATAGATAAGTTACATTGTTGGAGAAGTAGCGTGGAAGTGACAGGATTATTGATCACGAATCTATTCTTATAGGCTATACGCTCAGGTTTCATTGTCGTAAACATTTATATCAATAATATGTATAGAACTAAGAGTATCATAATTTTAATTATCTTCTCAAGTGTGATACTCTCTATGAAGATAAATCATACAAGTTGTTATTGTTGACTTCGTTTCTAAATGTTATGAATTGTGCTGATTGTTTCGAAGTCCAAATCTGCCATCCAAATAATCAATGGGAGTTGTCCTTTTACAAATAACTTATCAAACTTTTCGATCCGTCTTATAGAAACTTTAAAATATAATTACTCTAGTTAATTCTCATTAATAACAAAACTAATCATTTTTTATCCACGAAAACAATTGATCGAATGATTTGGTACTCTATTAAGTAACCATGAGCGTTTAAACTTTCGCGTCTGCAATATTGTATCGACGATTTGTCTCAATGGCCATAAATCAGCGATCTGATAAGATCAGTTACAACACCATAAACAAAACCACGCAAAGGTCGAGTGAAAGTCCAAATAAGAAGCGCAGGGTGTGAGGTTTAAGCCAAGTCTTTACTAGCACCCACATTTACCTTCCTACTTACTAAAGAACATGCATATTTTGAACCTACAGCACTAATTATAGTGGGTGTTTGGGATTAAATTATACTTACATTTCTTTGATACATAGTCTATCTATATGAATGGATAGTTAAAGAGTTTGGTACTTCATCATGCAATCTAGGTGTGTAAGTTCAATAAGGCACGCTGTTAGTCCAGCTACTCATCAATGAGAGATCATCATCTTTGGTTGTGCCCAAATATGCTTGAATGTCCTACGAAGTTGTCTGAGTCCAGAGTCAACTCCATTGAGTTTGGCCCTTCTGACTAAAATTGGTTGGACCTCATTATTATTAATAGGAGTGTGTAAATGGTACTCCATTGCACATCTTGCCTTACACCCACGCCATCCATCGCCCTACCGCATTGTTATCAGAACTATAAAGGTATTTAGAACTTTTTGTCTTCGTCTCAGGGTTATTATTCCTTTGCTATTGTCCCAAGGCAGTTTAACGATTCTTCAATGAATAGTTCTATTACTGGCCAGCTTTAAGTAACTTATTCTTTATCTGTAATTGACAAATGCAATTTGCTTTCGTATTAGCTAGGGGCAATTAATTCTGCAAAGGCTAATTTATCAACCTCAAAAGATGATTTGGGCGGTCTTAATAATACTCTTTAGATGTTTTGGTCACGGAATGTGCATTGAAGGCCTGACTGGGTCACGAAACACACCTTGAATCTTTAATCGAGCCACAGCAATGGTTGATAAAAGGACTTAATTACATTTACACTAAACCCTCAAGGTTACTTATAGTGAAATATTTTAAGTCTTTTTAACTTGTGCCATTGAATGTCGTGAGTAAACAACTCACCACACTTATTTAACTAGACCTAGAACCTAGTGGATAATATGTTTGTAAATTATTTTTTAATTTTTGCACCAACATGAAAAAATATTAGTTTAACTAGATTAGATATTACTAGATTATTTATTTAGTTTTTGGTACCCCAGAATACAGGTCTATAAATAGAGAAACAAAACGAAGAATTAGGAAGGATCTGAGAAATTATAATACACATTTAATTAAAGTAGCACTCCGACAAAACACTTCACTAAGAATTGCAAAACAAGGTCATACAAGAACAAAACCTTGGATCACCAGCTTACAGGACCACCAAGGCATTAAACATAGTGATCGAGACCAAATTATGAATATAGCGACCGATTTTTACAAATCCTTATACTCCGACAGTTTGAACAATACTGGACCAGAAGAATACCATTACGTAGACACTATACCACAGATAACAGCTGACGAGGTTAATATTGCAATTAAAAGTCTAAAATTTAGTAAAAGCCCAGGAGAAGACGGAGTCACCCCGGAAGTCCTAAAACTCGGCAAACCAGCATTGCGCCCATATCTGATAAAACTTTTTAATAAAATATTAACAACTGGTAAGTTTCCTAATAAATTTTGTCACTCAAACATAGTACTCCTCCACAAAAAAGGTGACAAAACAGATATCAATAATTATAGACCGATTAGCTTAACCTCACACATCTATAAATTATTGACAAGAATAATTCAAAACCGAATAGCTCATCAGTTAGATCAAAATCAACCACCTGAACAAGCCGGATTCCGATCAAGTTACTCGACAACAGACCACTTTCATACCGTCAATCAGATAATTGAAAAATATAACGAATTCAATAAACCTCTGTACCTAGCCTTCGTTGATTACTCCAAGGCTTTCGATAGTATCACCCATAGTTCCATATTTAACGCTCTCCATAGACAAGACATTCAGCCTACTTACATTAAACTTCTCCAGATTATTTATTTTCAAAGCACAGCCGACATCAAACTGCACACCAAGGGTCCATCATTTAACATACAGAAAGGAGTAAAACAGGGTGACCCCCTATCACCAAAACTTTTTAGTAGTACGCTCGAAGAAGTTTTCAGGCAACTAGCAGATTCTTGGGCAATGAAAGGAATTGGGATAGGAAATAAATATCTGACTAACCTCCGCTTTGCTGATGATATTGTTCTCTTCGCTAATACGTCGGCGGAGCTAGAATTGATGCTCGAACAACTGAGCGCAGCAAGCCTTGAGGTTGGACTGACGATGACCAACAGCACCAAAACAAGGATCACAGTAAATGGGCAGGTAATGCAATATGTCGACGAGTACGTATACTTGGGCCAGATAGCTTCCTTCGAGAACAGGCAAGACAAAGAGATACTCCGACGAGTAGATAACGCCTGGAAGAGCTTCTGGTCCATGAAGGCGTACATGAAGGGAGACCTTCCGTTGTCACTAAAACGCAAACTCGTCGACATTTGCATATTGCCTGTCCTAACATACGGTGCCCAATCTTGGTCTCTCACTGAAAGTCAGAAGTCCAAACTCAAGGTTTGCCAAAGGGCTATGGAGCGGAGTATTTTAGGTATTAAGTTGGTGGACAAAATAAGAAATACCACCATTCGCTCCCAGACTGGTATCGCTGATGTAGGGGTCAAGACTGCGAAGTTGAAGTGGCAGTGGGCAGGGCATGTGTGCAGGATGAAAGACGACAGATGGGCCAAAATCGTTACACAATGGGTACCGGAAGACGGTTTTCGCCGAAGAGGTAGGCCCAAAAAGAGATGGTGCGACGATTTGGTCCAGCTATCAAAGAATTGGCAAGCCCAAGCCTTGAATAGGGAGCTGTGGACGAGTTTGGAGGAGACCTTTGCCCAGCAGTGGGATGAAACGGGTTATTAAAAAAAAAAAAAAAAAAACTAGATTCTATCCGCAACTCCGCCCGCATGCCGCATACTCGTCATTCAACCAAAAAGAAGTTTAAAAATATACCTATATTACGATGTCGTTACTAAGTAAGTCGCGTATAACTATTGTCCGTTGCATGAATAAATCCTAGCCCACTTTCACATTTAAACATAAGTCAGGATGCCGGCGCTAATTTTGCATGTCGACCATGTAAAACATGTATCTAGTTGTCGATCGATATCACGATGCAGTACAGTACAGCTCGCGCTTAGATCGATACTTTGGTAATTGGGTCCGATAATCATCGACTGTCGTAGTAATTGGACAGCTATTAGTCCATAAACACTTATGCAAGCAATTTTATATGGCTTTTACTTTTGTTAAAACCTTTTTCCAACTTCATGGCTGTGGTTAAATATCAAACTATTTGGTTGTATTGTTGTTGTAAAATTATATAAAAAGCGTCGATGGCCGAGTGGTTAAGATAGTTGCTTGGCATGCGAGAAGTCGCTAGTTCAAACCCCGCCACATACTACTGTGTTTTTCGAGTTCGAAATTCATATGTAGGTACACTACCTACGATTATTTGACGCTGGCTGATGATGAAATATATATACGTAATGCAAGTTAAACCTGAATGTGGGCTTTACAAGGATTATTTGAAGAACAAGCAATATTATAAATACTTCTATAAATAACTATTATTGTACTACTATTCCCTAACGTTATGTTTATTTGGATAATGAATTAAAAAAGCTTCATTTGCCGTTTTTATTAGTCTACGAGTGTACCTACTCGTCGTGAACATCGCTTCCAAAATATTGTATGAAAATCTGTCTACCGGATGATAAATGAATGAATGAGTGATTGTCCATTCAGTTAATGTTGCTAAGTGTGAGAATGAGAACGTTACGACACCACTTGATTACAAACACTGATTTCGACTATCGTATTTGAGATACGAGACCTACACTGAGTTGTATCATACCCTAGAAAAAGAATGATCGACCTTTATTCTTAGCTAAAGTAAAATCTCAAATTGTCGAAATTGATAGTATTGAATGTCTAGATTAATAGAGAGAACATACCTTTTACGAGTAGGTACCTAGGTGGTAATCGGTAGGTTGGAGACAAGTAAAACAAAGAATGTCAGCTTTAAACTGTTTTTTTTTTGTTTCGATGTAGTGTTGTAGTGTCATCGTAGGTATTCTAGGTTTAATTCCATTAGCTAGTCTACTGCACATGCCACACCCTAGCGAAGCACGACAAGGTTAGAACATTTAGCTTTTGATGGTACCTTAACTAACAGGTATCTATTAACTTAAACTTAATGTTTTTGTAGGAGTCTTTATTATGGAAAATTAAATTTGTAACTGAATACAGACTTAGACAGTAAGTCATATCTATCTACAAGCATTTTGCTTTGAAGATATTTTACATTGTTACGTGGGTTTCTCTAAGCTCCAATAGACAAAGGAAAAGGGTCCAAATATAACCTTAGCCTTAACGTAGAGCGTGGGGCATTTCGTATTCACCTAATAAGAATATTCTACAATTTACGGCCCAAGTATCTTTCTAGTTCGAATTCCAACACTATTCTTTCTACGTGGCACAGCCAGCCAAAAAATTCTACAAAAGTATAAATAAAACATAGACATCGGTAATATCGGTAATCTGTAACGCTGAGCGTGATGTCTCGGCGGCGATGTGTCGAATCGCTAATCCCGTCTGAGCACTGTGCGCATACGCACCGGTTCTTGATCACAAGCGTGCCCATAATGGGACCGTGCATTTTGATAGTCACGGCCCGACCAGACAACGGGGCAAGTACAAAGAGCTATAGTAATTAATAGTTTATGTGGAGCAACGCGTAACATGTATGGGTTACCCTAGTAGCCACGATCACAGAACAAGTTAAGTTCGAGCACTAACAGTGTTTCAAATATCATATTTTATTCATTTATATTCTGATTTTATCAAATCATCATCCAAAATTTGGTCAGTAAATCGATATAATAGAATATCGCATGAATTAATCTAATTTCGTGTTAATTTGTGCAATATCTTATGTTACGGATATTAGAAACAACAAATATTTATCCCGAGTGGGAAGTGAACCTACGACTCTTGGTGCAATATACAGAGGCGCTACGTATATACCGAGCCGTCAAGTTTCCTTCTAATAAGGTTCTTGTTCAACTTTATAACGCCGGTAAAAGTGATATTTATCGACGCACACTATAAAAGACTCAATTTCGACATTTCCCTACCATCCGGGACTATCGTGTGAATAAAATATAAGTTACTGGTTTATTCCCTCGCCATCATTTACCACCACGTTATAATTGACAGTTTCTTGCAAGTTTAATGACTTCTGATATTGATTTTCACTTTGCTTCAATGCACTGATTGACTATGTACACACAAATAGTTATTACCTTTCACGCGTTTTAGGATTCCATTAAAATATTCTGCGTGAAAGCGCTTGATATTTAACATTTGACTTCATGGAAATCTGCTAAGGTTGTTGATTTGTATTGCGTAAAATTAATCGAACATGGATATTAATTGTGATAGAAGCTAGCTGCTCATTTAGAGACGGCGACTTGGTACTCAACGAAGACCTTTATGAATGTCTTACATGATATGAATTTAGAAATTCATACTTGAAAAGCTTAGGAGTCTGTTTACTGCACAAAAGCTCAAGCCATAATTTTCGTTTCTATGACTAAATTCACAAAGACGTGTCATCTTGTACACAACCCTGGCGTATCTTGCAAGGTAAGTACGCAGATGGAAGTGATAATTATACTTACAGTGCATTTTGCAACTGAGAGCTAATTCTAGGTCTTCAGTTGTTTAAGTTTATGTTTGTATCTTCATTATTTTAACTAAAAACTACTTTTGGCCTTAAACTTCTACGTGACGTGTTTATTGAGCTTATCAGCCGTTACTGAATTTAATATTAATATAATAGATAAACAAATGCTTACGGACATTAATGCGAACAATTTTATTTTTTTGTACAATTAGCCCAGAGATGGTTTGTTTGGAAATACATCAGACATGTATGTTTAATTATAGTAGGTAAGTAAGTTCTGTCGCAATCCTTGTTCAAGCTGAAACACGTAATAGCACGAAAACGTTTAAAGTATATTGCCTGTTATGATAAAAAAAGGTTTAAAGAACACAGTTCTAGTGCAAAGTACATACCAGGAGACTGAAATAATTACCTCTTGCAGCGAAGCAAATTGCTGTAACATAACTTACTAGACAAGGTTGGTCGTCGGACTGGGAACAATTTGGCCCGACATGCGCTGAGTGCATCAATTTATTACAGCTAAGAATGAAGACTTACCGTTACTCTGTGCCTGATGTGGGCCATCGGTTCCCAACAGGTGCCCTTTACGGGACACGGGGCATGGTAATTGCTGTTCCATTAAATCTACTGGGCATGTGTCGATCTAGTCTAGACGGATGACTAAGTGCTTTCAAACACGAATGGGGATTCGGGAAGGACTCGTTTTTCTTTGTTCGGGATTTGCAGTTGAAATGTTACATGTTTGACTAATAAGAAAAGTTAAATTAACTGGCAAACCCATAGAATAAAGACGTAACAAAAATAGGTATATGCGATCAAAATATAATTTCAAATGCTTTTCCGATTTGATTTGTGATTTCTCTAAATAAAAATTTTAATTGACATAATATTTATTTACTGAGCACACCTAACAAAATGTGGGTTCAGTGGTTCATGAGAAAAACATACCATTACTGGGTTACAAAACTAAAATGACTGAACATTCAATGGGACCGTTTGGTACAATAACAATTTTCTTGCAATTAGATAACACGTGATTGCTAACAAATAAGCGGTTTGTTTCACTTTTAGAAAACGATGGCCATAAATGACCTGTAATTTGAAGAGAGGTGCGGTCTCAAGGTTCGTTCGTATCAAAGCAATCGTGTACATGAAAATAAAACGTTTGTAACTTTGTATGCTTGGTTACTGGTACTGTATTTAGTCACATAAGTCCTTTAAGCGTAGTGACTTTTAATTAGTGTTTATTAATGTTAGTTGATTGCTTTAAAAATATTTGTTGCTACAGTATTTAAATAAAATCTAAATCTGCAATTACACTTTGCACTGTCCCACAGTAAAACTAGGCGGTTAGATTAATCTCGTGCCAACTGAAACGCCTCAGAAAGATGTTTATTTTTTCCTCAAGTCATATTGAAATTTATGAGCCGACGTATACACCGTGAAATTTGAGTGGTTGTTTTTCCGTGGCAGAACGATTTGCCTTTAGTAATACTATCGAATCATGCAAATTATTCCATGTTTTTTTTTCAAATTTTCATAACAATAATTTTCCAACTCGAAAACGAGAGAAGCTATCGTGCTTTTATAAGATGTGACGTAATCAGGTACTGTTTGCCGCATAAAATTGGTGCTAAAAGCTGAAGAAGCTCGACGCCCTAAGTCATAAAGTGGTTCGAACGTGCTTTCGAGTTTCGGTTAAACCTTTCGTAAAACCGGCATTTATTGATTTTAATAAAAAATAACTGCACAAATCTATTGTGCTACTAAGATAGAATCATTTTACTGCGGGAAAACAACCACTAAAATTTCACGGTGTATACATATGCTTTACATTTGTATCATCTTTTCAAATAGCAATACCTAATAATGCCGCCATTGTCTACTACCGTAGTGTACCTAGGTAAAAGCTTGCAGTTATGTACTTTTATTGATTTTCTTGAAACATTGCGGTCACAGTTGCAATGAATAGATGTTCAACGCTACATGAATCATCAACATTTTACATAGAAATTCTTAGTGCGTTCCTTTTTTGCGTTGAACCAAAAGTTATTGGGGGAAGTCTCTGTTGTTGTTTTTGAACGATAAAGTTTTGTTCAATAACTTTCTCATTGGTCACTATTACCCAGTCTATAGACAGTTTCTTTCAATAATCAAAGATTATTGAACATTGGATAATTTGAAAACACTATTTATAATATTTACAGATGCATTTAATTTATTATTAATAATTTGTGCTTGAGAACATACTCCTATAAATAACATTAAATTCTTCATTTCACAAAGTTTAAGAAAATCGCGGCCGGCAAACCTTCAAATTCGTTTTCACATTTCATAGTACATCATAATTAGTTAGAAATTGGTGACATTTTCGTAGTAAACATTCGTACAGATAACTTTGGGAAGCGGTTACTTATCCCTTTGGGGAGTCACTTGTATAACCGGCGATGAGTATGCAGTTATTGTGCAAGAACGGGTTGTGATGCGATTGCCCAACGAATGGGAAATCGTGTGCATTGTCACTCAGCACATGTCGCCATGAGAGGCTCCGACCAACGGCACCACCACTAGTGGTCTATTCCGCCATCATTAAGGTCATTGGAGATAGGAAACAGGCATTCTTGTCATCGTTCGCGGAATTCCTACCTTTTTGCAAAAGTTTCGATGTGTTTTTCTATTGATTTTCTTTAAAGAGATGGTATGTCTGGCACATGTACCTGCATAATAACAGTAAAGTGTCACAAGAAATATTACAATAATTTTGTTTTTATGAAGTGAGCTTTTTAAAATAAGCAGGAAGGTATTCCATTGTCTATATGTATCCCTAGTTTTCAAGTGCATTCTTAAAAATATTTGTGGTATAGTCCAGTTACTTATTTAATAGTCATGATTGTTACAATACCAAATTCAATTTTGATAATATTACGGCTATTTTAGCCAACTTGTAGAACAAACGATAGCAGGATATATAAGAAATAAGGATAGCAGGTTTTCTAATATCTAATTGGAAAAATTCTACCTAGATAAACACATACTTATCTAAGTAACGATACCTACAAGTAGTTACATAACCTGTTATGGTTTTGGCACGGACTTCCGATGCAGCCTTTTGGATTGCGACCAAAATTGGTTCAAATGCAGATTAGGTTTCGTTGATACCAGCCATTACTGGAAAAACTTGCATGAAGAAAAATGGAAAGAAAAACATTTTCGCGACGATAGTACCAAACTGTACCTAACTTTATTTGAAGTAATATTGGATTAACACGATACCTTAGTTAAAGTATTACTGCAACAATTACTCTTACAAGTTACTGTTATATAAAAGTATTACAGTATTAGGCATAAACTCAACTGACATGGAAAATGAATATGAAAACAATTATATATTAATACCTATAAAAAATATGAAGTAAAAGTTACTTTTCTTTTCTGGCGATCATTGTAATGTTTCCATTTGTAACATACCTAATAACGGACCGGACGGTATTTGTTAGAAACTGTGCTTGTCCAAAATTCATAATCAGGTATTGCAATCTCTACTTATGTCTTATCTGTAATATGTACCTACTTAAGAAATATATACTTAGGAACAGTATTTATAGTTCTAAATGTTTACTGACGCGCATTTATCAATTAAAATCCGTCCAGGCAGTTAAGCAAAACGTCACTTTATGCATTAACGACTTCCTAATAGGAAACTTGTTCTAACCATCTGGACTCGGGCGGAGCCGGGTATCATTAGACACAACCCATCGGGGGGCCTGACACCCGTCTAAGAAAATGATTAAGCGCTGTATGAAGTAAGGCTGTATGATTGGTTGCGTTTTTGTTATGTAATTTCAGCTGATTGAAAATGACATTATGTGCAGTTATGTAGAACACGTAGACTAGGTTATAGACAATTCCGCAATAATATACCTTATTTATTTACGTAATTATATGTACTTACTTAAAGACAAAATAATATGATTTAACGAAAAGAAAATGATGTAAGCTATACAAGGAAAGGTATGAATAAATAAAAAGTTTTCACAAACACGGCAAAATATCACTTTCCATTGTTCCGAACGTTTCTTTAAATAGTCCAGTCAAATTAGGAAAAAATCTCAGAATTCGAGATACCCAGCTGTAAGTCTGTAAATACTTAGATATTGACACCCTAAAAGTGTTCTTAAAACCTACATATTGTAGGGTGTACGCAACTATTAAATTTTCAAGGTCAAATGTCACAAATATCAGTTTTATGAACTTTTGAGCGAAACGGGAAGTTTTATCATAAAAGTGTGTAGGAGAAAATTACTTATCTTCTATTTATCTATAAAAATTGTCTGTACGTTTTATTTCTAAGATTCACCATTTCAGAGATACAGCGATGCAAATAGTTGAAAAAGTTGTATTTTCAAAAGCTTCCAGGCCCACGTGCGATTGTGCTAGACAGTTAAAATTTTCACGAATGATGTATTTTAGTAGCCTCTATAACATCTTATACTAGAAAAAGCTTAAAACCAATGTTTTAGTGGGTTCTCATACAAAAACTATGGTTTTTTTTTCTCACACTTGGCCGGTTTTTAACGTGGTTACCCCAGTAAACCTATTCCAGACGACACCTTTTATACATGAAGAACACGTTCTTTATAAGGAAGCCTAGTTAAATAATTGTTTTGTGTTGTTTTCAGTATTCAGAAGATTTAAGATTTCTGCGTTTCATTAAATTAAATTTGGTTAATATGGATTTTCACGTTCATAATCGAGTTAGATGGACAGTTAACATTTATAAATTTAATTTTTTTTTTAGTTATACTTCAAACAGAAATTCTAATAATTGGTTATTTCGTACTTTTTGACCCATAATAAGCAGTTTAAATGTACTGAAACGTGTATGTATAGTACTAAAAACAACATAAAACAATTATTTAACTAGGCTTCCATATAAACAACGTGTTCTTCACGTATAAAAGGTGTCGTCTGGAATAGGTTTACTGGGGTAACCACGTTAAAACCGGCTAAGTGTGAGAAAAAAACCATAGTTTTGTATAAGAACCCACTTAAAAACATTTAGGTTTTAAGCTTTTTCTAGTATTAGATGTTATAGAGGCTACTGAAATACATAAGTTGTAAAAAAATTTAACTGTCTAGCACAATCGCACGGGGGTCTGGAAGCTTTTGAAAATACAACTTTTTCAACTATTTGCATCGCTGTATCTCTGAAATGGTGAATCTTAGGAATAAAACGTAGAGACAATTTTTATAGATAATTAGATGAGCAATTTTCTCCTACACACTTTTATGATAAAACTTGCCGATTCGCTCAAAAGTTCATAAAACTGATATCGTGACATTTGACATTGAAAATTTAATATGTAGGTTTTGAGACCACTTTTAGGGTGTCAATATCTAAGTATTTACAAACTTACAGCTGGGTATCTCGAATTCCGAGATTCTTACCTAATTTAAGCTTAAATGACTGGACTAAAAGTTTCAATCTCATGGTTGTCAAGTAATGTGAAACCCATTATAAAGAAAAGATAAGGTCTTAATCTAACGTACTATGTGTATAAGCATCCGCATTTACACCACACCGTAGGTATCCCACGGTTATTGTATACAAAATATGCCATTTAACATTCCTTTCTTACTTCAATGTTAAATGGAAGATACTGGCTCTGTTTGTCTACCTTTAAGTGCAAAATTATATATTAAAGCATCAGTTCCTACACTAGAGCTATGTATTGCTTCCTCATTTACTGTTATTATGATTATCCATCCACATGACGTAGTATTTAGAGTAGAGTAACAATTCTACTGGTTCGAAAAACAAATCTTGAATAAATATTTCGCCACAGAGACATGTACCTACAGTAATTATTTTAAAATTAGTCTACGTGAATCAGTATTGATAGTGATATATATAATTTAGAGTCATACGAATAATTAAATTTACATCATTATTAAGAGAGCTTACAAAGCTTTTACCCGACTTCAATGAGAAGCCACATAATTTTAACTATGACTTATATTTACCTACCGTTGGATAGCGCACTCCATCGTGACCAGAGGGCCTGCCATGAGTTGGCTATCGAAAACTTACGTACGTTAAAAACCTATCGAGTTGTTTTTTTCATACGGCCGATTTTAGTTCTTCGCGTAACCACCAGCGGCGCTGTACAAGTTTTTCAAAGACATATTTACGTAGGCGATATCGAGCGCGTAAGTTGTAAACTCATGGTAGCCCCACAGAACTGCATTACAGGTCACCCACTGGTACAGTCGCATGGTAAGAAGCTGTGTGCTGTGGAAGCTATTATTACAGGTGGTATTATGGTAACGACTGACGGCCATCTCAGTAATGAGATAGTTAACACCTAAGCCGAGTACACACGCAAGTCTAACCGCAAACAGGGACTCCACTTCCGACCGCTCTACGTGGGTAACCATCTTAATTTGAAGCCGTGAGAGGCGGCATTCTTCTAAGACCGATGCAAAAACTATTTCTTTGAATTAAGAACAGCCTCCATTTTTGAAGTCGGTTAATAAAAGAATTGGATTTTGTTTTATTTCCGCGAGCACTAAAGATTTATTCAACTATCTTATCAAGTAATTTAGGGTCAATTAATTTTAAATAAAAACAAATCAATCGGTAAATAAATAATGGAGGTTTATTTGTTTAAACAATAAATAGGATTAACTGTAAATACATTACCTACCTACTATAACACAACACAATCATGTTTCACTACGCCTAGAAGGAAAATTTTATTAAAAGATTTCCCATTTAATTTTTCTCAACACGTGTCTGGAATTGCCAATGATATCATTTATCGTTTTCCCCGGCATAAAACGAGTCGCCATCGCCTTAGAGCTTTCGAATTAATGATGTGTAACTTAAAGATACAAGTTTTCTGTACCTAAGTGTTACTTATAAAGTTCTTCTATGCAGAATAGATAGTTCAAGTGTTTAGGATTGGAAATCGACTCAATCTTTTTTCCCATCCTACATTTACATAAATTACCTCTCACCCTTTTTTATATTATTGAACACGCTGACATACCACAAGGTTCACTTTTTCTTTATGTGTTCAATTTATGGAAATATTAATATTCTTTAATATACTATTAATAATATAGTTTTGACAAGTATGAAATGTGCAGCAATATTCTTAACTATAACTTGCAAACAGGTCAGTAATAACTTAGCAATTTCAATAATGGTGCCAACAATAGGTATATGTAACTAATAGGCTGAAGTATTTATGTAACTATAAGCTTGAAAGCTCTATTATTTAAACGAGCAGGTATCAAACTAATCACAGTTCTTAATAGTGTTGCTCTCATGCAATTATTTGCTTCTGTGAGTTATGTGCTTCCATTGTGCAATGAGCTAAAAGAATAGCAAGACGTTTATTGTTTAATTGGACCTATTGACACCGTCAATAAGGTCCAAAGAAATTTATTCATCACAAAGGCCCCTTTACTCGTAGTACTTAGATAACCGCTTTTATAAGCATCTCAGATAGGAGTCACTTTCACCGCCTCCCCAATATAATATCGTGATCTTTTTTTGCCTGTGAAAAGGACAAATTGAAATATCTCAGGCTCAAACAACGCACAAATCCAATTTTGTTTCACCGAAACGCTATTGTTACTTGATCCACAATGGAGTCAATCTATCGTTTTGATTTGCGCTCGGTACTTTGTACTTTACGGAGTGTTCCGTTATGGCACCAAGGCTTTGGTTCGAAGCATTTTATTTCTAATGCAGGGATATGCATTAGAAATAAAACGCTAAAATAACATCGCATAATACATGCGTGCATTGTTTAGTAACTTATTTACAATATAAAGCTTTTATGTAACTGATCTTATATTTTCATGCATAGCTATGTCCACCGATATTCATCTCGAGCAATAAGGTAACTAAGTAGAAGTAACTACTGTTCACATACTTATTTTATCCGTGCTTACAATTGCGTTACAAGCAACAAATCTTTATTCATTAGCTTTGTTATAAATTGTAATTTTAGTTTTATACTTATCAAACTAAAACTGAAAAGAAATTTCAGTTGTCCATGACGTAATTAGAAATGTAATAAAGAATCATTAAAATAAATTGTGAATTCGGACCCAGATGTTCAGTTCCTCTTTTCTGCTTCGTGTCATTTAGGAATGGAATGCTCTTCCAGTTCATTTTTTCCCTCACGGCTCTTCAGGGTGAGTGCGATAGATTCAATAAGGTCTATTGTGCCTGTCGACCTCATATGTGGATCTCACTACCGTTTACGATTAGGTCGAGTGAGGCATCCTGTTAGACATTTACAAAAACAAATTCAAATGTATATGTTAAACAACTCAGTCACTATGTATTCCTGCTATTTATATCACTACATACACCAGTTAATTGCTGAAATAATACAAATCAATGGGTGCCATTTATGGAACAGACAACCGATCTATTTACGTGCACCTTTTGTTGTGACGTGAGTGATGAGATCACAGAGCTCACTTACTAATTCCGTCCACCATTATTCGCTTATTTTAGAGAGGTACACATTTAAGTCAGTTTCCAAATATGGAATCTTATTTCGATAAAATTAGTAGTCTTAACTTTAAAAAGCAATATACTTATTCTGAAAACAGCTCTAAATGCTCTGAACCGAATGGGCTCCGTGGTTAAGCACAATGACATATCGATGATGTAAATGTCAAAAAATTTTTGGCAGGCATGCATGAGCATAAATTTACTTTTGAACATGTTAGATTCACATAACATGTCACTCAAATAACAAAACGATTAAAAGCTTTTAACCTGAAACAATAAGTCAATTTGCGGTCTACGAACTCCCTAAACCTCGTGACGGAAGTTCCTGTTATGCTATGGGGACTGTACGGCTAATGCTATTATACAAGCAATTTCCTGCCTCGCTATGCCCAGGATTATTGCCACTAAAACGGTCAATCCGATTACACGTCCACTAAAGTGTTTAAAGTCCCATCGACTAATAGCACTGTGAGGGCTTTAAGTGTTTATCAACTAAGTTAGCGAATGCAATCCGCTGCACTACATAGCTGCATAGTGCCGACACATTTAATCTCTTCCAGTAGGTACCTTAATCCAGCACTTAATTATATTAGGCTCCCTTTGAGATATTATGAATCCTGTTGTCTCATGTTTGTTGACTTATGAAATGTGATTTCGTTCGCGACCATGATTGGTGCAACCTAGTCGAAACGTCGGGCAGTAGGTAGTCAAGTATTTGCTTCTCCTTTTTAATCGCGTTTAGACCTAAATTATAAGTTTTAATTCAATATGATTATCGATATTTCCTAAAAACACCGACTAGTGGTAGACTAGTGGTAGTGTTTTTGTAGTCTTGCGTTTTGTAAGATTAATGATGCTGATTCTGGAAGTTATATTTTTCTTTGCAATAAGATTATTATTGTCTTTTATATCTGACATAATCTTGTTTTTTATGCTGAGATACTGCTTAATAAAAACAGGGGTAGTTAACTTAACAGTGGGTATGTGTGAGTAAATTTTAAGTACAAGTTGTTGATATAGGGATCGTTCATCGTACGAATTCTGGGAACTTAACAAAAGCAGTGAAGTAATGTTTACAATTTCTTCATACCCACCAATTGTACACACAAGAGACCAGATTAATCAAAGAACTATAGTAAGCCAGCCAAAACTGACTTCTATGTCTTAATAGTAGAGTACAGGTTATTAAGTTCTCTCATCTAACTATACCTTCACGAGATTACACCAATGTGAGACCCAGTACTAGTCATTATCATTGAATCGTCGTAATACAGCTGTGCTATAAATTATTCATGAGAGCAGTAAGACCACATTGGTTTATAGTAGGTTCATTTCTTTACGAAACGTGGAGATTTGAATATTCCATGAATAGCAATCATGTAGTTCACATACAAAATAATGGAGAAAGATGGTACGTATCTCCGAATTAACTAGTTGCTAAGTCACGTTTGAAATGTTGTGAGAACGAGCTTTGTTAGTTTACGTTGGTCGTCGCGTTTGGCGGCTCCACCTGTTGCGAAATTCTGAGATGAGTAAATTCTCGGCGTAAATAAATAAGCTGACGAATTGTACCTATTTTTATGTATCGTCAAAGTGTTTTGTGATTCATTAGCATTGCACAGCGCAGAGGTTTAGGTACATACATACATACGCCTTTTTCCCAGAGGGGTAGGCAGAGATCACTTCCTGCCATGTGCTACGATCCTGGCACACCTGAGGTAAATCCTTACTAATATTATAAATGCGAAAGTAACTCTGTCTGTTACGCTTTCACGCATAGAGTACTGAACCGATTCAAATGAAATTTGGTACATATTATATAGTCCAGAGCCTGAGATAGGGCATAGATAGGCTACTTTTTAACCGACTGCGCTATAAAGAAGTAATGCTTTACCCGTTAAATACACCGTGAAATTTTAGTGGTTGTTTTCCCGTGGCAGAACGACTTGCCTTTAGTAATACTATCGAATCATGCAAATTATTCCTCGAAAAAAATCATTTTTTTTTTTCGATTTTTCAGAATAATAATTTTCCAACTCGAAAACGAGAGAAGCTATCGTTGTTTTTTAAGATGTGACGTATTCAGGTACTGCTTGCCGCTTGAAATCGATGCTTAAAGCTAAAGAAGCTCTACACCCTAAGTCATAAAGCGGTTCGAACGTGCTTTCGAGTTACGGTTAAACCTTTCGTAAAACCGGCATTTATTCATTTTACCAAAAAAGAACTGCACACATCTTTTCTACTACTAAGATAGAATCATTTTACTGCGGGAAAACAACCACTAAAATTTCACGGTGTATATCTACGCGGACGAAGTCGCGGGCGGAAAGCTAGTTTTTAATATGTCATATTAGTGCTGATTGATATTCAACTAAGAGTCAATTTCATATTTACATTTAACAATAAATCCAGCGTATACTACATAGTAGTGTAGATAAAATAAATTGAAGAATGAAACCATTTCCTTGTTACATTAAGGGAGTCAAAGTATTTCTCGTTCCTTTAATTAAGTACTAGGTAAGCTAAAACGTGTACAGTTATGGCTCCTGCCGGTACCTGCAAGTTAAGTCTTCTTGGCTAGTAGGGGAGAGCAATGGACAGCTTTTCGCATCATTTTAAATTATGCACCTATTTAAGCTTAGTTCTCAGCCTGCAACGTGAGTGTTGAAGGACAGGCAAGCGAGGGCTCCAAACACGTCGCGATGTCGTCACCGACAGCCATTGTTTAGAACTTTAGACACATCCGCCTCCTGCCCGCACAACTTGTAGCTATATACCTAGGTACACTAACAGAACTCAACTTGAAAGTTCCAGTACCTCATTTCTAACGAGGTTAATGCCCAATCTAAGGTTTTGAGTCCCCTAGTTCGGACATGCATTCAAAATTCAATTATGTAATTTCTCCCTTTCATTCGTTACGTGATATATGTATGTTCAACACTCCATTCCCACTAATTACCTCAATCTTCGTGCACGTATCAGTAAATCTATTAATTGTTCTTGAAACCGTCGGCGGTCTTCATGTCGCAAACAATGCGATAATCTACGTTTACGATCTAGGAACATTGCACAGAAGCAGCAATCGTAAATCCCAAGATGTTATTAAAATGCTCGAGTGTTAGGTTATTTACAGTCGAGGTTTCAAATAATTAAAATTGATGATTAATTGTCGTTCTACTTGCCTATGTAGCAGATAAATGGCACTTAATAATACGTAATAGGTATAGATTTCATCCTTCCAAAGAAAATATGAATTAAGAGTACATTTTAAACCCTAAACGTTCAAAATGAGAGAGGGTCGCTATCTTAGGTCTAAAAACAAGCGCTAGTAACGCTAGTTTATTAACATGGGAAGAGGTGTTTACTCTTGTATCATCGGCTGAACGTGCTTAACGAGGCACGGCCGTGCTGCGATCCGACAACTACTATATAAAAAAACTCACACAAAGTCGGCCTAACCCGATACTCGAACCCGGGACCTCTTAGTCCTTCCAAAACGCTTTCGACCAATACGCCACAAACTGTAATTCTAAAACAAAACACTGATGACTCCATCCTCCAAGGAAGTTCCATTTTTGAAAAACCACTGACGATCTACCCTCTCCACGCAAAACAAAACACTGATGATCTACCTCCTCTAAGCAAATACCATTTTTGAAAAAACAAACAAACAACCTTCTCCCCGCAAATTCCATTCTAAAACAAAACACTGATGATGTACCTTGTCAACAGGGTCACTCTGAATCGAAGGGTGCGAAGAAGAGGGACAAGAGCGCAGGCGGCAACGGCAACGGCAAGCCGAGCCGGGGGGTCGCCACGTCCTTCGGGTTCCGGCGGCGGCCCGCCAGCTCCTCCCGCGCCGACGACAACGCCCGCCGGAAGCAGAAGCACGACAAGAATGGGAATGGAGGTTAGTTCCGGTTTAGTTAATAGCCCGGCGCGATACGTTGTAAAAGTCGACTCTCATATCAAACAATTATTGGAGAGGATGTCCTCTGTTGCCTAGAGGACATGATCTGGATATCACACACCCAAATTGTACTTCAAATTGAAAATATAGACGACATGAAAATAAAGCTATATTGCCACAGTATTATATGGATAGCTCACATCAAATGGCGAATTACGGATTACGATGCGACGTCAAAGAAAATTTGCACCCTAATTCGACAAAGTTTACTGAAAACTATTACCAGTCTTGGTTCATTATTCCTTTCCGTGAATTTTTATTTATTTTCTATGTACCTATTTGGGGCATACAAAATACATTCAGTAACATTATTTTAAATTTAGCAGAAGTGAGGCCTCCATTAGATGCAGCCACGACATAAAAAAGAATAAAATATTATCTAAGGAAATGCACCAGTCTGGCAACTGCAGTAGTTTTACCACTGTAAATCATTAGATTCATATTCGAGCAGTTACAACATCCATTTGAACCCGGCCTAAGATCCACTGATACTCAATACTTGTAGCGTATACTTATATACCTAACTGCCCTCAGGTTCGACGGAGGACCTGCGTGCGGAGGAGGTGCTCTCGGGCCGGTCCACGCCGCTCGCGCGCCCGCGCAAGGAGACGGCTGGCCAACCGCTGCGAACCAACAGGTAAACAACAAGGATTCTTATTATCATTACCATACGGCCGGTTATAGCGTACTGATAGATCTTTTTAGCGTAGAAGAGCAGGTGGAGGAACGAAAGACTCTCACACCTAAGCGTAAAACCATGTAGCAACGTCGTAGCGCCTTCTAAAAGGCACTAGTCGCTTATTTTCTCTGTAGAAACAAATTAAACAATTAATAATATTCCTCATCTTCAAGGCAGAGACTCACATAAAAATCTTCACTGTAGTCTACTCACATAGACAAGTCGCGATAAAGATAAAATAAACAAGAGTGCACTGCAAGACTAGGGCCATCTAAAACCGACCAGCATTTTGTGTTCATTGGATTATTGAATGCAAAATAAAGGATGTCTTCCGACGGTGTAACCACAGAGTGTTGCCATTTTTTTGCTCAGGCGGTACAAAACCCGTAAACAAAAATCATCCGTAGTCGAGCCGACGTTCATGTCAATCCATCTAACCAAGTAGATCATTACGAGAGCTGTTGATTTTTTCTCTTAGGTTTGCTTCTACATCTACACGTTTAGAGAAGGTAATAGGTGGTATTAGGTAGTTAGATAGGCTAGGGGCTACTACTTGCAACCGACTGTATATAAAACTAAATTATTGGTTAACTGACTACTTAGATGTAGAAATCTGCTGTAGAATGCGGTTCAAAGATATAATCTACGGAAAAAATTGCAAGCTATGCCAGTGGCAGTAAACATGCATCTGCAGTAAGTAATTATAGTTTCAAGCAACGTGGTCTTAATTCAAGTTTTACCTTTAAATAAAACATATTTTCGTGCTTTTAATTCAAGATTGATTTTGATATTTTTAGAAGTAATTAGGTACTTTAATTTCTCGTAATAGGAAGCGGTAGAGATGAATAAATTTTACTGTCATAACAGCTTTAGCTTTGTTATCATTGTTAAAATGTTTGCTCGTGTGTTCTAGTAGGCGTTCTAATGTTTGATACGTACCCATGTGCAGATGAGCGAATAACAATGTGTAGGAGGGTCTACAAAAAGATTGTATAATACGTATATATGTATTTTAAAAATATAATTGTTATGTCTTTCATGAAAAATCTCATATTAATAATGCTGATTGTTTAGATTACCCATGTATCTCAATTCATTAATTATAATAATTATTATTAATGCTGTCAATCCCTATTTCATCTTATTTAAGTTCATTTCATTTAGTTTTTCGTAGCGTTCCGCATCTTTTTTTATTTTATTTTTACACTCATTAATTTTTTTTAAGTAACTGTTTAGCAGTTTAGTTTTTTAAAGTTACTGCAACTGATTAGCAGTTTAGTTTTTTTTTATTTTTAGTTTTTTTTTGTTTTTGTTACCCCCTATTGACAGAGGTTGTCTCATTCGGTAGGTTCGGTTTCAGGCAGCCGCACGCCAAGACGGCGCGCGTGGGGGACCTGAGCGTGCCGGCGGAGCCAGCCTTCGGCGCCAGCTCCAAGGACAAAGACACAGCCGCCTACAATAACAATGCACTAGGTAATGAGTGATTTGGCTTTTCATTTGGTGGGCAAAGGAAACGGTCTCTTTTAAACCTAACCACTGAACTCTATCTAAGACGATGACTTGGCAGTTCCTAGTGACGTCGTGGTTTGTTTTTTTTTAAATAATTTGGGCACTAAAGTAAACTGCGCATCCAAACTTACGATGTTCATGGCATCAAGGTTGAAGCTTGTAAGGTTAGCTAGCTGAAAAAAATGCATACTTCAGGCGCTACCGCACCTAACTAATATTTAACCTTATAATACTTGCTTAATTGGTGTAAAAATATATTTAACAATCTCTTATAAGTATTAGAAGTTAACAGAGTGCAAGCAATAACTAACTTATTACATAATGAGAAAATACTAATTGAGTGGATCTATTCAAATTACCTACTTACTAATCTTTATCCCAATATTATTAAATATCATTAATAAAAAGCGGTATTCAGCATTACCTACCTATCACTTCTGAAAAGCTTTTTCTTTCTGATTTCCTTACTAACTCGCTCAAAACTAACGAGTATGTGAATTCTTAATACTACTTTGGACTCTCGCTTAATACTAACGAATATTCTATTTATTCCAGATAAGAAAAGTACAAATCCACCGTTCACCAGCCAAGGGCCGGTGGCTAGTCAGAGCCCTGGCGTGACGACGGTCGTGGGCGCAGGCGGGGTGCCCAAGACCGTCACCAAAACCGTCATCCTCACCTACCAGCCTCAGCAGTATCCTGCACTGGTCAGTTTATAGTCTATTAAGGAGGTAGCCTAGGGATGAGAGCCATTCGCTAAGGTGTCCGGTGATGATGACAACGCTACTCATCATTGTATGTAAGATAGGAAAAAAATGGGGAGGTAGCCCTTGACCTCCTGTGCAAAAGACTCCTCGTCTATGGAGATGGAAGTCTTTCGGCGTTCTAGAAAACTTGTTATTATATTATGGAGTTTCATATACCTATCCAAAGCTTATATACGTATGGATGCTAGGGCTTCTTTTTTACATATGTTAGGTGTCTATAGAGACAGATAATCATGAAAGTGACTAAACAATTTGCAATATTACTTTTCCCAAACCTTTAAGCTTACCATCATGACGAGAACGAGAGTCATTATTTTGATGTTGAAGAACGCTTAATAAAAAAATACAATAAAAGCTCTCACAAATACAAAAAAAAATAATAATTTACAAACATATAATCAAAAATATTATAATTTACAAAACAGAAAACTCAAAAGTAATAAATAAACCACGAGAAATTTGCTGCAGCTTAAACAGCGTATGTCTCACATCGTTTTCAGGAGGGTAGACCTAAAACGGGTGCGCGCGTCCAGGAGCGCCCGCCGCCTAGGGCTGCGCCCCCCGAGGCCGCAAAACCCCCGGGGAAGTACACCTTCCAGACCAACCAGCTGCCACGGCCGCAGTACCCTGCCGTCAAGACCATCGACCCGAAGACTGCTAAGCAGGTACATCATTTGACTGGCTCGGTGGAACAACGTGTGTATCCACTGTCGTTTCTGATTTCCTAACAAAAGTGCTTAAGTCAATCCCGTGGTAAGTAGACCACGGGATCAGATCGATGTATGTGACGTTGTGAAATATTTATTTATTTATTTTATTTATTATTTAGTAGTGACCAAGACACGACTTCAATTAAAAAATCGACCAAATGCGAGTCGAAATCGCGCACGAACTACAACCTCCGGGCTCCGTACAAATTTTGTTAAAGTAAATCACGTTCGTCGTATTCAATATAATGGCCTCCCTTCAAAATTTGTTAAATTTGGTTCTTATAGCGTTCGTCTAGTTATAACCATTCTTGAGATACAGCCTGGTGACACGAACAGACGGAGAAACGAACGGCCAGCTAAGTCTTAGTAAAAGGGTCCCGTTTTTACCGTTTTGAGAGCTTTAGTTTAGAATAGCTTTCTTTTAGGATCCCGGACCTTAAGGGCCAAACCGCCACGTTAGAAGGACGAAGGTTCATACAAAATTCCGGGTCAATTATGTATGAGCCCACAGCCCACGTTCGCGCAACGCAGCGTTGGCCCTTTTAGAATCACCGTTATTTATTGTCCTTCCGTGTCCTTTATTTAGGATCCTTTTTCTCGTGAAAATATAAAGGTATCAAATCAAATCAAATTTATTGCACTTTATCAATTTGAAACCAATATCAAACGCTTCCTAAATCGTAGTACATCATATTTTATTAATCTTCATTCAAGTATGTAAACATTTCTCTGTTCAAAAAATTAAAATAATATCGAAAGTACCTAACTTTCGATATTATTTTAATTTAAATCACTTATACATGATTCTGCACACAATATTATATTAGGTATTATTTCGGCATGTGACGATGCACAGCATCTGTGAGAGTGCGTCCTCTTCCGGTCAGCTATTTATGGGCAATCAAAGCGCCCTCTATATTGAAATATCCTAATTATTTTAGTAGTTGAATTCACTTACTTCCGTTTGGCGCCATTTTTAGTCACCTTAATGGGTCTCGTGCCGAGGATCCTCATAGCGTCGTCAACTTTCGTGTTAGCAATATCATAAGCAGAAACGCTGCTTAAATCATTCCCGAAAGTCGTTTTAATTTAAATATAATTCGCTTATCCTTAATTCACTAGTAAGAAGTGTTTGTAAAACGGAAAAAAGTGAATCAAGTGATAGAAAGTGTATTGATGGTGGTCAATGAAGACCACGCCGCCGCCGTCTCCCTCGAAGGAGGCATGCGATGACCTGCGTGTAGGTTCTTAAGCTGCGCAACGGTGGCACAAAATACACAGTAAGACTCCAAAACAAGGTACGTTCGAGTGTTGAATTTTAACCTTCTTTTGGATATAATGAGTGATCTCTTTGAATAAAGAATGTTTTAACAAATTGTTAATGCACGTTTTGAATAAGGTACCCCCAACCAAAAATAACGAATCGTTCACGTTCGAACATTCCGAAACTTATTAGATATATATTTTTTTATAATTACCTTTTGCTATAAACTTAAATAACCCACGATCGAACATTGGGGAAGTTAAAATAGCATCGAAAACCTAAAATGCTTTATAAATTAAGCTAATAGGTTGGAAGAACTACAAAAGTTGTATCATAAAAACTGGAAGGAGGTACGTTATTCGTAAATTTGAAACCTAATATCCACAACCCAATTTTGGTGGAACATTGCATTATCGATGAACTACGTCAGTTCATGAGAGGCAACGTCTTCATGATCTCTGCCTACCCCTCGAGGAAACAGGCGTGATTTTATGTATTTCTGTATGTGTATGAGAGGCAACGTCTACGTAGCAGTAAGGTACGTAGCACTCTCTTTGCATTATACTTAACTATCACTTTACTTATCTTTACTTTTTGTTAAATGGAGATGACTCACTAGATAAGAGCTCTCGCATAAACACAAATAGAATGGATCAGTGGATACAACACTGGTTTAACGTTCCTGTTCTCGGTGACGAGTATCTTCTGAATCTCACCGAAGCCACATTTTGTAATTGTTAATTATGTTTTTTTTTATACCTCAAAATATACCTCATACCTCGAAATCCATTCGTGGAGGCTGTCTACGAGCGTATCGTGGGCGTATCGGGCTCCGAAGGCAAACTTGAAAATGATGTCGGGGAAGCGTCTGCCATTCACCTCCAAGCCTGTGCTTGTCCTATCAACCTACACAGAGCTATCTACGGCGTTGCAGAAAAGGGGGCTGCCTCCGAGCGTATCGGAGGCAGTGACTGGCGTATCTGGCTCCGAAGACCAACCTGAAAATGATGCTGGGAAAGCGTCTGCCATTCACCTCCAAGCCTGTGCTTGTCTTACCAACACAGAGCAATCTACAGTGTTTCAGAGAGGGGGCTGCCTCCCGAGCGTATCGGAGGCAGTGGCAGGCATATCTGGCTCCGTAGGCCAACCAGAAAATGATACTGGGGATGTGTCTGCCATTTACCCCCAAGCCTGTGCTTGTCTTACAACACAGAGCTATTTACTACGTCTCAGGACCTGACAATGTACAGAAATGAGCGGACAAATCAAAACCCTCTTAGAACAAAAGGTTCTCGAGAAGCCTAAGGAGAATCAATGAGGTTATTCTCATTCATGTTATCCGCACAAAGAGCGATGGTTCCGAAAGACTAATATAATTAACTCCACAGTTAATACATCGTACTAAAGAAAGTCGAACTATCTCTGCATCACCAAATTCCGGAAAACCTCTAAGCAAACTATCTGATGGGAAAAATTATAGATCCACGTGTCGATAACGAAAAGTCATCGCAGATTTATATCAAAGACAGACCTATCTGATGAACAGCCTACCCTTTGGCCTATCCTGAGTACCAAAATCATTGCAACAGTTAACAAATGGATGGCTCGGATTCTTTGAAACGAAGGTATGGGGGTATTCATATAATACTATGTGGTAAAGTACATAATTTAATGTCTTTTGACATGTCGGTTCAATTTAATCGTTAAGCAGATGAGAACAATATTTTCATGTGAATATCTACTTATGTTCTCTTCCTACAGCAATTAGGATGAACTATCGATATCGAAAAGTCCTTAATTGTTTCACCCAGGACACAAGAGTACCTAGGTATTGTATATGTGCAAACATATATGTGACATGACTCAGTGGACCAGAGGTTAGTGACCAGCGGTTCCAAGAGTTGTGGGTTCGATTCCCACCCGGGACAAACATTTACGTGAGCTGCATTCGAGTTTGTTCGAGCGTCTGGAGTGCCTGAAGGGTAAATATGCATGCAAGTGTATATATGTATTCATAACTAATTGTTTAGTTTGGGGTCAGATGACCGTATGTTTAAATGTCCAATACAATTATTAAAAGATATACTCGTTTATTAGCGAGATCCTGCCTACCTTACTAAATGCATATGCAATATCATTGTAATTGCGCCAGCAAATTCTGGCCATACAAGTAGTAAATTTTGCCAGCTTTGTAACTTTGAAAGAAAAGGCGGGATTCCATATATCTCATTCTCTTGATGCGATAACAGTCTGTCAAGAATTTGCCTTAATATCAGAAATTGCGCATATCAAATCGTGGCTCAAGAGCGCAAGGCAAGGTCTTATAAGGAAACCTCCATACGAGATTCCTGTTTAATATTTTCTGACAAAGGACGCCGTATACGCCAACTAGACGAATCCGACCGAAGTGTCGCGAAACTAAACCCTGGACCAGACAAGCTGTCATTTCGATATGAAATCATTTCAAAAACTGCGTAAGTAATTTTTAAATCAGTCTCCCAAAACTAAGAGGGGGGAGGGGATGCCCTTAACTCTAGCCATCTGCTCGACCTGAAACACCTATTAGCGCCTTCTAGGCCAATGGAACATATTTCTCACTTCTTCCCTCCTACAATTTTCTTAATCCGGTCACATACCTGACCGCTTCATTCAGATAGCCGACCATCTGTTACAAGACAAATAAGCTGCGGAATGGCGTCTGAAAAGAGAATCTGTGGTGTCCATTATTACACTATAGAAATACGGGGATCCGGCTATATTTGCTTCTAAAATTGTCAAAAGTAGTAGTATAGTATAGTAACTTGTGTATTCAAATTATTTTATTTTATTTTATTTTATTAATTAGATTTGTAAATCACCTTTCGAGTTTATTGTAAAGCTTTCAAAAGAATTTGGACATTCAAGCATGGTCCATTTCCACCATCGTCCATGATACTCGTTAGTGGTACTGGATTACCTTAATACGGCATCGAACACAACTACATGTAGCACCACTGGAAAAATGAATTCTGGCTTCCCGGCATATGACTGTAGCTCAGCCCATGAGTAAAGTACCTACCTACACACGACATGAAGCTTTTCATATGGTAACTTGGTGGTGGGCAGACTCCATCACAGGCTGGACAGAAGCTGAATAATCTCTTCTAAAATGAGGCTGAAGGACTCCCTCCAGCCTCATTTCATCAGTACTCACATATACACTAGATTTGTACACCAGCTTGGTTGCGTTGGATTCAATGATAAACAATCTCTTAATCATGAACCTAAACACCCTGCCGGTGGTTCTTTCGTACAAAAGATTATTGAGCTAGATATGTGCTAGATAGCACATCTCCATTAGATTTCTTAGTTTCCTGGTTTAAGTACACTCACTTACTCATAAGCTTGTTAAGGCATAAAGTTAATTGGCAGGTAATTAACTTTTAGCATCAGGTCAAATGATGTTTTATGACTTGACACTGTTTTGAATTGATCCAAAAAAAAAAAATTAACACTACCTGCGTTATGTACTAACTTTATTGCTCAAAAACTGTTACAGCATAGCCTGAGCAATCCGTCGGTTGCGTAAAGTATTTGAACTAAGCGAGCAGAGAAGGACAGCTGGATGAAATAATGCCGTTGTATAACTATTAATGGTATTCCAAAGGGTAAAAGTCGTATTTTAAGACGCCGGCATAATGGCATTTCTAGGTCGTGTGCGCTCCGCTATAACATCATCAAATTGGTGGGATAATATGCCTATCAGCCTTGCTTTTCACGAGGTTATTAGTGAAAATACTTTCAATATTTTATTTCAAACAAATAAAAGAGAAAAGTACTGTTGTGGTGTGTATAAGTGCTGATATTTCATCAGATGCTTTATTTACCAAATTTCCAACCAGTAAATTTGAATAAACACCTATAATTTTTATACATAGTGCTTCATAAGCTTGTGATTAACAAGTATATATTAATTTATGTTATTTAATTGACTTCTTAATAGTTGTAATGAAGATTTAATTCAACGTTTCAAGACAACATATTACAACAGTTATGTTTCAGGTACTTCTATTTGATTCCTATCACATAGCGTCATCGGGTAAGTCACCAGGAGTTAATAAACACGTCTCTCACAGATGCTGTGCATCGTCACATGCCGAAATAATAGTGCAAGTTTTACATAAAAATAAAACTTGTATTATTTAGCAGAGACGATGCACAGCATCCCATTAAGGTCTCCTGGTGAGAGACTGCTATGAGGATCCTCGGCACGAGACCCATTAAGGTGACTAAAAATGGCGCCAAACGGAAGTAAGTGAATTCAACTACTAAAATAATTAGGATATTTCAATATAGAGGGCGCTTTGATTGCCCATAAATAGCTGACCGGAAGAGGACGCACTCTCACAGATGCTGTGCATCGTCTCTGCTAAATAATACAAGTTTTATTTTTATGTAAAACTTGCACTATTATATAGTTTGTGTGTAAGAAACTATCATTTTCGGTGGCTTAAAACAGTAGCAGTCCCAAAAATAAAAAATATGGCATAACTTCCTTACTGCATTACGATGATACTTATGGATTCCTACATTAAAATACTAAAGAACGCGATTATTGCACAATAACTAACTTGCTAGACAAGCGATTTCCGTCTCTATTGTTTGTGATAAATGGTAGGTTTTCCGGTGCACGCGGAAGTAGGTCAGCGTCCGTCTATTTCAGCGGTGCCGAGTGGAAACCGAACGGTCGTTTGCCGAAAATATAGCTGCACACTGCATCCGACCACTGTCGCTGCACATGAGATTATGACGGATGAGAACCGGATCATCTTATTTAATAATAAAAAATATAAGCATTAATAATTCATTTCAGATGTAAGCACTCTTCTAGATCTCAGCTCACTGCCATTAATTTGTTAAATTATTTATAATTGAGTAGTATTAATTGACCGAAATTATAAACAATGCTAGATATATTTACTTTTGTAAAGTTGTTAATTCTTAACTAGTTAAAAATGAATGCCGTTTGAACACCATCACGTTAAGAATAGATAATGGCAACAATATTATATTTCATGCTCTAAAACCGTTAAAACCGTAAAAAATAAATTAATAACATAACATATTTTATCCCTCTCGCCCCCAAAGTTCACCACTTAATGTTAATAAAGAGATCGTTAATGCAACTTTCATGAATTGTTAATTCGCAGTTTTAATTAACGAAACAAATTAATTTATACGAGCATTTTCTCCTAGTTCTGGACCGTGAAATGACGTGCTGTTTCAAAAACACGTTGTAATAATTATTTTAGTTTTAATAGTATTGTAATATGTGGCAAGTGTATCCCAATTTGAAATTTTACGGTCAAAAGTGGCGGTGAGTGAAGTAATTAAACTTAGGATAACACAAAGGTATTTATTTATGCTTCGTTGGCCAGACGTATTTGTGTAAATAAAAGAACTATTGCGATCTTTCAACCGAGACCCTATACTTAGAATGTAGGTACGTATGTGCAAAGATTTATCAGACCATAGCGTACACATCATTCCTTCCTATGTGCACCATGCTATTAGTTTAGATACCTTATTACGTACAGTTCTTATTATTTCCTACATATTCGGTCATTCCAGTTTACACAACTTTAAAAATTGTGTATCCACAAAATCGAACTAGTTTAATTACTGTCGGCCAGCAAGTGAGTCGTGGTCCTAAGTATTGCATAAACTTTCAATTTTATTAAGTTAATAATTTACGTCGAAGTAATGTGTGTAGACTTAGGTACCTATTTGCTTTACAAAACCGTGTGTTTGTTAGGAAGTTGAACGGAGAGCTATTTAATTAAAGTGGAATAGTTTGACAGTTTTTATCGTATTTAAAAAAATCCAGTTAACTAGGAGGTATGTGAGATTTATTTCAATTGCGTGTAATTAATATTTCTATCTCTACTTGTTAGAGGTTAACAGCTAAGAGTTGCATTTTACTCGCACTATCCCGAGATGTATCCCAGACGCGTTCCCGGCGTGTGTGTGTTTGTTATTTTTAAACGATTAACCAACAAGTCAACGTGTGGACATTGCGACACAGGTCACAGAGCAGGGCTAGCCCTTCGGGCATATTGCACTTTGACGGCGACATGGTCACAAGTGGCTTAGTGATTACGTGATCCAGTGAGAGTGAGTGATGATGAAGGTTGCCTGTCCCCAGGTGGTGAACAACACCAGGAAAGCCGGGTCAGCTGAAGCATGGAGGGAAGGTCAGTATACGTATAGTTGTCTTTTAATTTTATTTAATCTCTTATTGTTTCTTTATTTGTTTTTCAATTATAAAATCGAGGTCAAGTTTACTACAAGCGTAAGAGTTGCATTTAGCTTTTAACTGTTCTGGTACTTAATCGAAAAAAATATTTTGTGATCCTAAATAGTTATCGATGTAATTTGGTACAGAATTTAATACGGTTTGTACTATAGGTATGTATTTCGTAAGTACATTGTTTGGGTAACACCTAATAAAGTGATTATTACACGTCGGTGCCTTACCCACTACTCAAGCACTCACTAACTGTTACATTTCGACAATCAAACTTAGGTAATATTCTCACAATAACATTTGGAATATATTTTAGTTTGTTTGCGCATTCGCTTTGTTGCATAGGACCTGAGCCTGTACTAATGTATAGGTACCAGCGTTCCTGATTAAGGTTGTTTCATTCATCCTAGAAGTCCCGGGACTTTTAACCGAATTTTAGTCTTTCGCGTTCCATTACTCTAAATATTAGTCTGTATGGGTCAACACACAATACAAACGTCAGGCAGTAAGTAGCGATGCATTTGCTACTCCTAATATTGCGTGTAGACCCCATAAAGACTATACTTATAATAGAAGTTCTACATCAGTGTCCTTCTCAGGAGCGAGCTCGGCCGTGTCGTCTGACTCCGGCGTGTACACGGGGGCGGAGGGCGAGGGCTCCCCCAAGCGGCGGCGCCCGCGCAACCTTGAGATGGTGATGCGTGGCACCCACAGTTTCCACCTCAGAGAGCTTCAAGTTGCCGACTTGGATATTATGGGTGAGGGATTGCGTTTGTTTTTTAAACATTTGAAGGGGGCGGAGCTAAGTGAGTGTGATTTCTCTAACTTCGTAGTCGGTACTGACCAAACTCGTGTTCCGTAATTATGACTGACGATGAGTGTCGACGATTGCGATATGAAATTTTTGTTTAACGCAGGAGGGGCCCAAAAAGTGACATGTTGTGATAAAGATTTTTGTTACGCCATCATGCTGATGCTATAATTACAGTATCGGCGAAACACTCAAAAGATGCTTATTTTAGCTATAGCAGGTAACAGCCATATTAACTAGTTGACTTATTACACCTGTAACCTTTCTTACCAAGGTTTGTGTTCTTCGAAACGCAATGCTCAGATTATAAAGGTATAGAGTCCTTATGCGTAATGGTATAACAAATGAACATCAAAACCAACTAAAAAACTATTAACCATCTTTCAGACGAAGCGGTCGTGACCGGCCACGCAGTGATACCCCTACCAAAGCTCCCCAGTTCCTTCGAGGGCGAACTGTCGCCCGAGTACGACGTTCCGGCGCCGACGTACAGGGCTCCCTCGCCGATCCTGCCGAAGCCAACCCCGGTGGAGGCACGGCAGAGCTCGCCCATGTCCACCCTGGAGCGATACCGGACCAGGACAAGGCCGAGCAGGATCCAGACGGAGTACAAAGATGAGGAGAAGTTTGTGCTAGATCGGGCGCAGCCTGAGAAGTTGAACAAGCAGGTGAGAAAACCAAAAACGACACATGATAAATAAAAAAAAATTACGCATTAGAGCTTACTTTATGTAACATAATAAGTGTGAATACTTCGTACATCGAATAAATACTGCATATTTGTTAGTGTCCCTATCTCTCTCCTTCAGTCCTGAACAAGATCCACTTGGGATAATACATGTTGATAAGTTATCTGTGTTAGTATATTTTTCTTTATAAAATAACCCTACGACCTACGCTTTACACGAGGCCTTTCGATCACTTATTCCCACAAACCAACAAGATACATATTTCCCTACGCATGAAACCAGGACTAATTATAAAATTGGTATGATTCCTTTTCAGAATTCATTCGTGAAATCGTCCAGTGGTGTGGTTTCGCCCACCACGGTGAGTTCAAGCAAGGAGTCAAGTCCGTCGTGCAAGAGCGAAGAGAGCCATTTCGGGAACAGCAGCGCCTGGCAAAGCCACGCGGCCGGAGAAGCCATGGCGAATAGGTATGTTTTTTAATCCTACGTTCATTGTCTCTGTCAAAACTCAACCTCTTCTCTTGTAATTTGGGAGCTGAGTCTGATTCTAAACTAGATATTAAAATTTTACTACTACAGTCCAAATAACATAATATATTTTTGATTTTTATATAAAAAAACCATATTTATGCCATTTCATATAGCAAATTGTCAATTTCTTAAAATTATTCAGAGATACGCAATTGATTGATTGACTGACTCGGAGGAACAGGGATTAGTGACCTAGGCTCACTAACTTCGTTTCCAAGAGTTGTGGGTTCGATTCCCACCCCCAAATATTTTTGTGACGAATATTGGTGTTTGTTCCGTGTCTGGGTGTGTTATTAAATATATTTAAGTATACTTGTGTATCCACTTTTGATTCCGATATCCGTAATACAAGTGCTTAAGCTACTTACCACGGGATCAGATCAATGTATGTGATGTTATATAATTTTATTTATTTATTCCTAATGAAATCTTTGTTACAGATCACAAGATGACGTGTCAATAGCACTCAGTGTGTCTAGCTGCGAAGACGATAAGTCCAAGTTCGAAGTGAAGGAACCACCGAAACCGATTGAGCTGGAAGTTCCAAAGAAGACAATCGTAATAATGGACGAACCGCCCGTGCCTCACCCGCTGCTGATGAAGTCTCTGACGCTGAGCCAGCACGATTCTCTGCGAGGAACTATGATGGGTAAGTACCATGTGTTTTCAAAACTTAACCTCATAACTCTTATTTTCAACTTACTCCCTACGCAAGTAACTAGATACCTGGTAAATTATTTTTCATGTAATTATGACAGCTGTTCATTCTATTCTGTTATGCAAATTTTAAACAATCGTTTTACTTTGCTCTAAAATCGCGAACCTTTCTATGATCCAAATTTTTTAATCTTGAACAATTAAAACCGTTGACTCTATTTGTATCTATATTGTCTCATCTGAACTCCACATTGAATGAAAACGTATTAAGAATGTCTTCCTTTCTAATTCATATCTTAAAAAGTACCCACGATACCAGAACAACAGATTTAACACCTCACTCTTGTCTTGCAGGATCGATGACGAGTTCAAACTACAGCACCACCAGCACCTGCACAAACCAGAGCGGTGACCACCACACACTGACGCTCACCCTGGAGGAGCCCAAGTTCGATATGTCGGCTCTGGAAACTTCCACGCAGAGCCTACTGGATGACGAGACGTCACCAGCTGACAGCCTCATATCTTCCACCAGCACCAGTGACTCGAATAACGATCTGCACGTGGAACGGGACGCGCCCTCGATATCGTCTGCGTACCAAACGGCGAATACGAAGACGAGGACTCCTGAACCAGTCGAAGCTAAGGACGGAGTTGATGGCGAAGTCTTGATGCAGCCGGTGAAGGAAATTATGTAAGTTGAATGATTCAAAACGTTTGCGTTTAATCGCACTGAACTAAACTCGTAACTAGGTGAAGGAGTAATGCGTTTAGTTCCAACGTTCCGCTCGACCGTTTCAACGATGTGAATTATGTTTCCAGTCGAAACATTAGGCAGGTTAAGATATATTTTAGCAACATCGCTGTTAGTACGAGTTTGTCATGTGTCTGGGTGTTATGTATTTAAGTTTGTGTGCGCATACCACTGCTGCGCAACCTGGTAGTATACATACAAATGCTACTAAACCTTAAGATACTTATCGAAATCTGATCAATGCATATGGTGAATTATGTATTTTTTTATCAGTGGTTTCGAATTACCAAACTTTAACTGGTGGTAAGAGCCCTTGAGGTCCATATATGAAGTCATCACCGTTGTACCTACAAAGTACTACTATAAAGGCAGGCCTGCATAGATTATGATACATGACGCCGCGCCTGAAAACCTCTGATTTACGAGATACTTTTCTAATTGTTACAGTGAACTCAGAAACGCAGGGAGTGGTGAGGAGAGCAAAAACAATACCCCGGACACGCCGGGGACGCCCACACACGCCTCTGGCTCTCTCTCGCTGTCCGATGGACGGGACTTCTTCGACGACGAGATTGCCGACCAGCCGGCTTTGCTATTCCGAAGTAAGTAAAACTTGGGCCTGATTTGGCTATGGTACTACTTTAACCTGTTGAAACTATAATAGCTACGTCCTATAACCAAGACCGGGGATGTTGCTCAGGCTAAAGATAATTTTCGTTTTCCATTAAGTGTAATGACGTAAACTCTAGTAGGTTAATAGTGCGGTCAGACTAGACTAATGAGTCCAATCTGACGTTGAACAGTTTGTTTCTTAAGCTATTTTAATAATACAATGACATTCTCTAGGACCGGAGGGATGTCTACGATGGTACAAGCCTACAGTGCTCCTCCGAATTACGCATAAATACATTACGATATAAACATTGCTCTCCATCCAAACACAAAATAAGATCCCCGTTCAGATAGTCATAAATACTTATGCGCTGGTACTTCACTTCCTGTAGAGAATACTGAGGGCAGCCCAGCGAATAAGGAGTCTGAAGCCAGCAGGCAGTTACGAAGGTCGCGGGAACGCATCACGGCCAGCCCGCTTGCGCAGAGGAACAGAAAGTGTAAGTAGAAGACATAACATGAAAATTTTATCACCAGCCAGCCAGCGTTTAAAATAAAACAAAAAAAAAAACATTCGCCTTTAATACGTTCTACACCTTCTTTTTAGTTGCACTTTTTTAACTGGCCATCTCTAAAAATAGAACGTGAGTTTTGAGTTCACAATAATTTTAAAAAGTAGGCGTTGAAATAAACAAAGGAAGATCAAAATGAATAAACAGTTTAATGTTTTACGGCGTTCTTTTTCGTTCGTTTCAGCGGCATTTATTTATGAACTAGAAATTATGTAGTGTTAAATTATTTTGGTGTTATGGTAAGTTAATGTGCATATTTTACGGATACTATCGAGGGAAAGCGTAAATTAATATAATTCAGATGCCTCTTACCGTTGCTAAATCCGTATCAAAAAAAAATATAAACCAATCTGCAGAGATAAAATACTTTTCATTGTAAGGCAAAGACACAATATTTGAGTGGTAGTAGTAATACTTAGCTATTGTATCGATGCGCCATTTCAATTAGCTAGGTAAATACGTATTGTTGTTTTTCCAAGTAAGTAGTTTTCGTTACCCAAATAAAAACATATGCATTAATAAAAACAAACACAAATTTTAGATCATCCGCTTCCCTCATTCGTAAGCTTGTGGTGTGATACACCTAATACATTTTTTTAGAAGTAGGTACGATTACTCGTAATGGTTCTATAGGGTTATTCGAATGGCGCGGCATTTTTATTGGATGTAAAGTTATATTTGTGTGAATATAGTTAGTAATTAGTTGAAATTTAACAGTATTAGGAAGGAACGGCACTGAAAGAACACCTTCCTTGGACACCCTCTCGAGTCTGGCCTCCGATGACCTGATGATGGACAACGATTTGGCGCAGTCCATCACCAGCCTGCAGAGCGTTGATGACTACATAGAAAGGTATGTTTAATGTTTATATTAACAATAGGGGTAATAAGGTATGGTTATATTAAAAAAAAATAAACATTTGGTCTAATGGGATACTGTATTGATATATTTTTTTATTATGAAATATGGAAAACTAGTTAACTAATAATATATAGGTACATTTCATATCTAAATAAACGCTAGGTATATTCATTTATATCTTTTAAAATTCGGTTTGTAACCGCGAAATTAGTTAACTTAAGCACAAAAAGCTACGGAAAAGAATTGCATTTTTAGGCAGTATTGTTTGTTATGTTTTAAATAAATAGATTGTACCTAGTATTAAAATATAGCCTTAGGCTATGGCCGCGTCTTTATCCGACAAATGAGTAGAGAATACAGCCTACGCGTGTACATTAATCTGACCATCCTAAGGCTGTTTACACATGGCATCGCAGCAGCGCGTCTGTGTCGCGTGCATGGTTCCAATCAAAACCAGGGGTACATAATTCAATCTATCCAGCCTAAGAACTATTTCGTCTCCATAGACTGGACAGCAGTCTCCGAAGCGGCCTGAACTCGCTGGACGAGAAGCAGCTCCGCCAAGAGCTGTCGTCGTCCAAGACGGCGGTGCGCCAGTGGAGCCAACTCCTGGAGCAGAACAACCTCTTGGACAGGCAACTGGCGGCAATGGCGCAGGGGACCATCGCCCCAGAATCGCTTACGGCCAGCAACACCAGCTTGACCAGCATGGGGTAAGTGGACTGATACGTTCATTTGTAGGTATTAGTCACTTTTTAGGTACTGCTACCGACTACCCTACTACATAAAGTCTGATTAAAGGATGTATGATCGTAGAACTGCCTCGTTGGTCTATTAGTAACTAGCGCTGCGTAAGGATCAAGAAGTCCGAGGTTCGTGTCCGCGATCGGGAAAATTTGTGTAAGTTTTTCTGCAAAGAAATTACTCAACCCGGAGTCAGGAAGTTGACGGTTGCACGCCCGTGCCTTAGGCCGATGGTCCTACGCCTGATCTCTTATCGGTCATGTCGAATTACCGTCTCACCGAACTATGAGAGTAAGGGAACAGAGAGTGCACTTGTGTCCTATAATATCTCATCGGGATCGGCCACCATGGCCGAAATCGGTCGGATGCTTATAAGGCCATACATTTCGATCAAAAAATATCCTTCTACGAATAATAAATAATATTTATCGAAATGAAGAACACGAGATCCTTCGGTCGAGGAAACAACTTAAGCCGAAGCAATCTAAGTAATTTTTATACGTTAATTCCATCTGGGACGGCCAGGATGCAAGATATTTAAATTTAGATTAATATAGAGTGTTATAGTATCGATACATTGCACCATTTCCGTCGTTAGGAATGGTGAAGTACTGCACCTACCTCAAGGTAACACCAACCAATTTGCATTTGTACCGTTTAAGGTATTATTTTCTATTATTGCTTGGTGGTCCGTGTGTTTACGATGTTTTCACTGGAACTAATTGTGGCCTATTGTTCTATGGGCACTCCAAACAATCGAAAGGAACGATAATATTGACGTACCGTCAGACAAAGAACGTGATGCCATCGCTTTCAGCAATCTGAACAATACCTAAAACTGTTCGGATGCATTTTCGCATCATCATTTTCACTACCTACTCAAATACGGGTCAGCTAAGTTTATCGCGTCTTTGAGTTGCGCTGTTGTTCCTCCGATTATTATTTGTATACTTATTTTGTTGATATTCTTACTGACTTCTTTGACTGAATAAAATACAGATGAAATTAGATAATATTCTTGGGAATAATAAACAACTTTACCATGGTAAAGTAATTTATCTTTATCGTGACTTTACTTATCGCAGAGGCTAAGCTTGTTAATCCTCAAGGTACAACAAGTTTATTTTAATGCTTGCCTTCCCCAATAACCATATCTTGCAATTAACTTAAACACTCCAATTCCGCTTAATGGACCATTACAAATATGAAAGGTTTTGCTACTGTTAACATTTAAAGTGCAAGGTTATTATGTTATCTACAATAACGTGTGGGTTTAATAATTTTGAAGGCTTGATAAGGGATTTACTTAGGTGTATCCAATAAAATGAAACATCGTTCGCAGTAATTTTAGTTCCGTTCTAAACATAACTTGCTGAGATCCCATCACTGCCTTGGCACAAATCACGTCCGCCTAACTATACTCCCCAGACATTGAGACGTGACTTTAGTTGCTTCAATAGACCAATAATGAGATCACTAACCTCGACTATGGTAAAAAAATACCTGTCTAAAAGCCACTCCGAAACCAGTAACAATTATCTATATGACTATACAAGTTAGGCAGCATTGCAAAGTTCGGGGCATCTTATCCCGACAGCTTGCAAAAAGATAACTGTTTTCAAATACTGGTACACACGCATTTGCTTGTCTACATTTTGTGATTTATATCAGTGCCTCCTACTGTTCAATCATATGTATCGTAAGCTCATGTGCTATGAACAATTTTATGTAAGTCTACTGTCCGTTGGCATTGAATAACATATTTTATTGCGTATTGGTAAAAAGCTTCCTGTAATTTTCAATAATTGCCTACGTAGCTAGCAATGATTTTGCAAATAATAATTACTACCTACTGATACTATTGGCCACTTCAGAGGTACTAAATTGGGTATTTTAAATAGTATTCAAATCAAAAGTTTGTTGAGCAAGAAAAAAATCTTTAACTTAGATTGCCAAACAATTCAGCACATTGACAAACAGCAGTCGCAATCGCCGCCGAGAAGATAAAAATGTTAACAAGATTTCTTAAGCTGATAAATCAAAAACAATCATCAGCTGTTGGTTAAACTCAAAAATTCGCACAGAGAATTACGCTCACGAATGGTGTGATAATAATAAACATACCTCACGCTCGCATAACTGGTGTAAAAATCGGAACAGAACCGACGAACGGTCCCAGTGCAATTATCAGATCGTGGGTGCCTGTGACCTCCATCGGCTTTACAATGGCCGACCAACAATGGGAACGATCTCTAGCGTTCTCGAGGCATGTGCAAATCTTAGACATGTGTATGAGCTCGCGAAGTGTGTCATGTTTTGGATGGGTAGCCATTTGTTTACTTCAGTACTTGAGCCATCTGTGGCAGCAGAGTTATCATTAGTTATTATAAGTAATGGTACGTTATTTTGCGATATATTTTATGACTTCCTCAAGCTGCGTTGCGTAATACAGATCCTGACCTGGTTTTGTTGAAATGATGTTCAGATTTTAATATTCAGAAATCTACTTGGAAACCATTTGGCGTTAGGAAGGTGGTGTCGTTACACCCGGCCATTCTGGATTAACTTATTTCTCTAAATAGTGTTAGAAGTTTATTGACTCGTTATAGCTTAACTTTCTTGATTATTATTATCGGCTTTATATAGCCGTAATACTGTCTACCGAGAAATGAAAGCCTGCCCTGTGTATTATTTTTACATTAAGATGAATCGCCTTAATCCGGTCTCGACCATAACTAAATAACTACAAAGCAAGAACCATCTCTCATGGGACTAAATTCGCAGCTGGCTGAGATAGCTTTGTATTCAGGGCTAATTTGAATCCTCAAGCTTACACAAGACAGTACAGGCTTCTGTCTTTATATGAGTCATATGTAAGGCATCTTTCTTAGCATTCAAACCAGGTGTTTAGAATTTAGATTGTAAAAAGTAGTATAAATAACATGTTTGCTCGTAATTAAGATTTTTTCCTCTATCTAATTCATCTTCATAAAACTGCACGAATGTAACAGTTAATTTGAATTTACATTCGTCTTTGGATCGTGGTTAATGAACTTTTTTGTAAACAGATCTGCACATAGGTATAGTCAAATTTATATAGTTAGCTGTAATTAGAGTTGCAACTATTTGCAGTTCTTGACCTTTAATTAGCAAAGGGCAATGTTATAATTATGCAAAAAAATACATACCTAAAAAACTAATATAGATAAATAAATTAAAGTCGCAGGTAGTCGAAAGTAGTTATGGCAATAAAATCTATGAAATGCAATCGGAAGTTACCAAACTATCAACAAGGGTATTTCGTAACGAATTTCGCGCTTCAAAGTCGATTTTCAAGGTGGATTTTACGGCGAGCTTTGTGTGTCGAAAGGTCCTTGCTCCATGAGGTAATCAGATAAAGCGAGCGCAGCTGCTATGGGGCTTCGACGTGCTTCGACGGCGAGGTTCATCTCGCGGGCCACGCGCGGATTTAGTCTGTGCCTGGTCGCGCGCGCGAACGTACACACGGAGCCCACTCCCGGCGCGCCAGCACGTGCAATACGCGCCCTTGCACCATCAAACCCGCGAACTACACTCCCCGGTCTACCACCCTCTCAATTCACCTCAAGGACACCTCAGTGACGTCACAGTGACACCCAGTGGACCTACCCTCATTGATAAATTACAAGCGCTAACGAACAGTGTACAAGTTCGCCTAATTTAATTAGCAGTGAGTTACGGTATCTAATTAAGGATATACGAGTACTATGGAATTCCGCCATGTTATATCTCTATATAAATTTATTGTACTCCAATTAACTTGTGCTTTAAAGCGTTTCGCGCCATGTTACAAGAGATTCTTCACTTGTTACTTTTTAAATCACGGAAATATCTTATAATTAGGGATATCATTCCATAGAAAATTTATGTGCGTTATTTATGTCGGTGGAATTTGCGATTTTATGTCGGTGCGTATCAGTTCTGCATAGTGGGCTTGATAACTACATAATAATTGTTTGTGCATGTGGTCATTGACATGAGGCAGCAAACGTATTTGTCACGATAATAAACCGGCGTTTGTAGAAGTACTTGATAATGTTATATTCGCATTTCCTGGAAACATTAACAATAAATCTGAAGACAATGCAAATGTCAACACCAATGACCCAACTTTTCAGTCTCAAGGTATTAGAGATTGTTTGTTTACTAACGACTAAAGAGTAAAAGTGTGGCGAGTCTCTGATTACTTCCATCATATTTCCTTTGTCCATTTGTGGACATTTTTTGTAAAGGTACCTTCAAGTGGCTCTTTGACATGCAACGGTCATCAGAGTCTGTTATATAAATAATTCCAAAAAAAATCTATTTACATAAGAAATATTGTATTCTCCTACATTATAATATAGTAGTAAGTAGTAATACCTACATAAGAATACGTAACTTCGATGAACATGTTGACAAAACATTATACAAGAATTCACGATTTTCAATTGACTTAACTAAACGTTGTTGTGGAAAAAGGCTATTTAGTATATTACAAGGGCTTTGCTGTATGATACTGTTTTGTTTTCAAAAACTTGAGGAGATTTTATAAATACACGTCGATTGAGGAGAAATCAGTAAACTCATATTTTCAAAACACCAATGTACTTAGTTATGATATAGGTAACTTTTGTACAAAACAGTTTAATAACAAAATATGCTGTTGGTAAACTTACGATAATGTAGATAGCGTCGTTATTTTATGAGTAATGTTATCTGATATTGTGCTATATATCGTTGAAATCGATATCTGGACAGGATATATTAATTATCATTATTGAGACGACAGAATTGCAATAGGATAATATATTGCATTGAAATAAGATAGCAATGTCTCTAATGTAAAATTTTAAAAGCAATCCAATAACATACCTACATCAAATTCATTTTAAACTTATAAATCGTTATTAGAAAACTTAGTTCACAATATTAGATCTTAAAATCTACATTACATTTAAAGTTCCGGGTAACAATATGTATGCCTGAGCTAGGATTTTCCTATGTTTCAGGCAAAAGATGGACTTACAAGGTATTAATTGTATATAAAAAGAAAATATTGTATTTCTGTAAATCATTTACAATACCCAGAACGTTATCAGAAGATACTTGTGTATACAGTGAGATGAATGATAATATTATCAAACTTTTAATAGTTCTATCACCGCCGGTTGTGTAGGCGTGGCCCAGACCCAGACACTCGCTCAAGCTTTTGTTGTCCAAAATCCGTTGCCATGGCAACATTGAATAGCTTTGACCCATTCTAAACGCCATATTCGCTCAGTCAGCCCATGGCTCCTATCCTTCCAGTTCACGATAAATGTCAAATGGCAGATAGTGAGGACGGTGATGATTCTAACATAAGTACAGACCCGTGAGTTAATTAGAGAAATGAGAACATTATAACGCTTTTTCTCCGGAAGAATATTTTTGTATTTAGTCTAGATTAGAAACTAGATCATACAGTGCATATATTACCATTTATCTGTAGAAGTTCGTTCGCTGTATTATTTATGTGTACTGTATTTTTTGCGCATACCACCGTACTGTGAACGTTTCGTCTGTTTTTACTTGCATAAAAACATAATATACATTCTCATAATAGTTGTTTTATCTCCTGTTAGTACATTCAAGCCGTATTATTAGCCATATAGCGATTTTATCACTCTCATCTATATTTGTGTTGAAGCAATAGACGGTACAGAGACTCACATTTTCTGTTAACTACATATTTTTGGTACATTACCCTACTAATGAATTCGCTTAGCTACTTAATTTGTATTAACGATCTAATAAGTGATAAGAATTTTATTAGGGCTATTTGTATCGTTACTTTTAGAAAGTACAGATAATGAAATAATTGATGCAGGATATTAAAAGTCCCGTTAGACTATATTAAAAGGTACGCTCAGCAATTAGCTATCTCCAATTTCCATTTGTAATAATTTCATCATCTTCATTTGTAACTTCTTAATAACATATATCGTTGCAATACAGGTCTTATTATTGACATAGTAAGGTGCATTTGCTTCTGTCGATATAGTCTGTTTATCATGTCGGGAGTTCTCGGAGTCATTATGAGCTCGTCTTCGCGGCCGAGTTTCTATGAGGTACCTTCCCAAAAGTATTGTCGTCGCGTAATTACCTAACTTTCCCAAAAGACGTATAGCGACCTTTGTCACCCCACAGACCACTCACCGAGAGGTGACTTGTCCGTTAATGTGTTGCTAACTTTCTTTATAATACCTTTTGAACTAAACTGTAAGTACTAAACATACATTATGTGACACGAAATAAGCTTTTAACTTTTAAACAAAAGTTATTCCCAGAAGTTAGTGAACTATTCTCACCTCAGACACCTTTGTTCTCATTTTAAAAATCCTTGATAATGAGCAATGTGTACCTATATTACTTAAAATCAAGTATATAGGCCGCCTGTGATCATATAATTCGGCCACTTTTCAATGAAAATGTTTTAATTAATTAATTAACATTGCTTAAACTAAAAATCTTGCTTTGCTTTAAATAATAACTGAAATAGTCATTGCAATTAATGGGTAGTCTGAGAAAAAAATGCAATAATGTAGCAATTTCGTGAGAAATAGATAGATATTATCATAGATGGGACTTTTAGTAACTAAATCTGTGGACCATTCGTTTGTGAAGTTGTTCATGTTTGCTGGAATAATATTAACTGGTAGCAAAGTGTTTTGTTTGCGTAAGTTATTATCATCATCATCATCAGCCCATATACGTCCCCACTGCTGGGGCACGGGCCTACCCTAAACTAGGGCGATAAGGCCTAAGTTATTATGGTTTATTCGTAATACCAAAAATTACTTATAAGTAGCAGGTAGGTACATACGAAGAAACTGGACAATAATCACATATTTATTTCCACTTTCTTCTACCAGTAGGTACCTCAGCTATTACAAGTCCAAGCAGTGTAGCCCACCCATACTATCTATTTAGGTATTTTATGAACTTTATTATTTCGACGCCCCCAAGCAATAACCCGGTAATCGAAAAATCCAAATTTTACAGGAGAGCTGATTTACTGTTTTTGGCGAATATCTTTTGAACGGGTGGGAATATTCCAAACATTGAGGTATCAAACGAAAGCTAATTTTTTGCGAAATATAACCATACTAGCAACAATAAATTTATGTTATTCAAAACCTAGATATTTATGAAAGTACATAATACCTACAATAGTACGCATAAAATATTACAGTATTAAATCTTACGGGATTATTGAAGTAAATTATTTGAATAGAACATTTCGTAACAGTATTTAATGTACTTTTATGACGTTTTTATTTACGCAAGGTATGCTACGTAATATATTTTTACGGGGTTATTGTGGTAATATAATATAATTTTCTTAACGGTATTAATGCATTACATTATTTTTAGGGGGATATTTGGAATAATGATTTCATTGTAACCACTCAATACCCATATCTTTTTGAGTATTTAGAACTTGTAATATAAACATAAAAAAATTAATTTTTAAATAATTAAAAGAATTTTCTTCTTCTTTTTCTCAGTCGTACACTCCTGAATAAATGGTCGTGTCCCTCCATAATGTTTCTATTCATGGCACTGCGTGTACACTCTGTTAGGGAACATTTCGTAGTCGACTTGACGAGATCTGTACATTTTGTAGGTGATCGGCCGCGGACGTTGAATAAAGAGCTTTCGTTGCGGTTGACATGTCCAAACATCTTCAGAATTAATTCCTGCGTAATCGAGGAATGTCTTTGTTTGATATCGAGTGCAACGCCAGCTGCCAGTAGGCGAGTACGCCCCCCCGCGCGATCGCCATTCAACTCCGTTGAGCGCGCCGTGCCGTTGCTGATTTAAAGCGTAATTTCTAGCAAACTACTGCAACTATAGTAAAATAAAAATACCCCTTTAAAGCTGAAACTATAAGGCATTTATATATGTATGAAACAAAGTACAACTATCAAGCCTTAAAAATAAAAAAAATAAAGAAGTTGACTTTTACGTAAAATTTAAGTAAAACATTTACGCCCACTTTATCACGTATAAAAATACTTTACCTGACTTTGGAATCATAGCATTTATAAATATTCTGATAGACATTATCTCGAGGATTATTTTAATATACAACACTACTACACTTTGGTAATAAATAAAATTATATTTATGTCTTAAATGCAGAGCCCACAAGCACTTTGTGCGGCGAGCTGTCTATTTTATTCTCAGTAGCCTCCCCCAACACCACATTTCAAGGGCGTCAATCTTCTAACGATCTCTTTGACGAATTGTCTATGTTTCAGCTCCGTAAAGAAAAATAGGAAAAACTAAGCATTTCATTAAACAAACCTGTATTACACCGGTCTGAGTTTTGAAATTCGTTGAGTCAATTCCGTCCACACAAATCGCATCCGTTCCATCCTCATAAAGTCTTTGAATGAGATACACCAGATGTTGAGGTACGCCCATTTTGAGAAGTACTTCCCCAGCTTCCATCACTTAACGGTGTCAAAAGTAAAGCTTTTGACACCGAAAGTCCATGAAGCATATAAATAGTGGGATATCGAGCTTTTTCCGCGACTTGCCTTAGGTTGAGAATCTGTTCATGGGTTTTTTTTCCCTTTAAACCAAGCCTGCTTGCTTTTGAGCGATCACCCAGCCTATGTATGCCTGTAGCCTCGTATTAAGAATATCAATATTTGAAGACGGACCTTGCTAGCGTGGGATATTAGAGATATTAGGCGGGAGTTGATGCACTTTTTGGTTGAGTCTTTTTTGTGGAGTGGGATGATATAAGGTATGCGACCAATCCTTAGGCCTCGTTCCCGTACTCCATATTGGTGAACAGATGACTTGTAAGATATCTACACGTACATCCTCCATAATCTTAGATATTTCAATAGGGATTTCGTCTGCACCTGTGGCTTTGTCGCATTCGAGATGTCTTATAGCGGCTTCTATATCTGATTTCACTATACGCGGTTCCTCTTCTGTAGATGTTGTGTTAACCTCAGGAAAATTTGATTGTTGTTTTTCTAGGAACAAGGACTTGCATTAATATTCTCACATAATATTGTAACAGTAGGTTACGCAACTTAAGCTTGAGACTGCATATCAAAAACTCATGATCCGAAAGACAGTCGGCCCCAGGCAAAGTGTGGGCGTTAAAAATCGAGCTCCTCCACCTAGATCTGATCAGAACGTAATCGGTCTAGTTACGGTGTTTGCCATCATCAGGGCTGGCCCAGGTGTAGTCTCTTGAACACAGTTTTCCAACACCACCCGTGTTGGAAAACTGTGTTCATAATGGTGAGATTATTATCAGCAGCAAATTTAATAAAGCGCTCAGCTCTGTCATTTCGTGTTCCTAAACCATATAACCCAACTATATGCTGCAGTCCGGGCTCGTTTTCTGTACTGTATTTGCATTGAAATCACCCAGAACATAGAGGTTTTCTACTTGGGACTTGCGCCATGTGGAACTCCAGTTTGATGTAAAAGGCCTTTATGATATCATCGTCAGCTGCTGATGCAGGTGCAAAAACCTGGATAATATTTAATTGGTGGAGGTGAAGCATTAATTTTGATAGAAATAATCCTCTCATCAATTGAATCCTCTGGTCAAATTGACGCATTCATATAATGCGTAGTATTATGAAAAAATGCCAAACTTAAATAACATTGTAAGAGCATAATATGGAATACGTATATTTAAATTAGTTCAACAAAAACGTTTGCCAAAAACTTCATGAACAGAAATTACGCCAATAACCCGGTAAATTTATCTTACCAAAACTACATGTAAATATTTTTTTTTGTATCGACCTTTAACAAGTTTATTGCCGTCATATTTTTGTCACTAATTTCCCAACAATAATATTGTGTATCATGATAACTTTGTAGATATCGATCGGAAAAATCTGAAAAAAATTGTCAAGGTGTATTCCAGCCCATAGATACCGAATTTGACATAACAGCATAAACCCCATAATAGCACTTTACCGGGTTATTGTTAGGGGGCGTCGATTTATACTAAAGTTGTAGTCATACCTCAGACTATTGTGATTTTATCTATGGATGAACTTATTGATCAGTACTTTCATAAATTTTTGAGTTGCCTAGATATGATTGTCATGACTATCGTTCATGATAAAACATCTTGACATGATTAGAAAACATTGAACTTTATTCTATATCTCAAATTGTGTACCCATTTTCGGAACAGGATTATTTTCGAACATCATTAAACGATCAAGTTTTACCTTATACAGCCATACTTTGCCATTTCATTAATGAAATAAAATAAATGTGTATGACATGTGTTACATAAATAATTACGTATTAAGAAATACTTGTTATTTGACTTACTTTTAACAGTTGGATTAACCAACATTTTTGTGACATAACTTCCAATCCTGTTTTGAGCTGTGTCACATCGGCTGATGGAAATTAAACATGTAGGTATAGATCTATATTCACTTGGCAATTAATTAAAAGGCTTGTCAGTCAATATTTTATTTTTGAATCTATGTACTTTAACTTATTATCTCCAATCACGATCACGTTTTCGACACCGTTGGTATAAAATTGGCCGTCAATTCATATCTTAAGAAAAATGATGTCTTCTATAAAACATAATTGGCATTATCTAACAAGTCAATACATGTATCTTAGGTACCTTAGTTAAATTATGCACACACAACATTTAACGAATGCGTTATTTTTTTATTAACCTGTTACGTTTAACAATTTGCGACCCTTGGCTTGACCCACTTGGTTTCGACATTCTCAAATGTCAGGTTTGTAGGCGAAAACATCACGTAAAATATGATAGACTAGCGACCCGCCCTCGCTTCGCTTCGGGGATATCTCTATCTCTATGTAATATATTTTTACCCCGTAAGAGAAATCTATTTTTATCTAAAAAAAGCCTATGACACTCAGGGATAGTGTAGCTTTCCAACAGTGAAAGATTTTTTCAAATCGGTGCAGTAGTTTCGGAGCCTATTCGAAACAAACAAACAAACAAACAAAAAATCAAACCTTTCCTCTTTATAATATTATTATATATATATATATATATATATATATATATATATATATATATATATATAAAACTAAAAATATTATATATATATATATATATATATAGATATATATATATATATATATATATATATATTATATTACATATTACATTGACTCCCCCGTACCCCAGTGATGCTTACATGGAGCCTACATCGCATGCTGGCTAACTGAGCGCGGTGGCGGCAACCACGCGACCTTTTTCTAATACTTGCATTTTTAAACTCGTGATATCTTCCGAATGAAATGTCCGAATTGAATAATTCAAAAAGTCATAAATAGGTATTGAAACCGTCTTGCATATAAAGTAATTTATTTTGATAAGGATTAATACCAAGGTACAAATAAAGAGCCTTTTCATGTGGCGGCATATAAATTAAATTTTTCGAATAAAAAACCGCTTACTGTGACATAACTATAATATTTAGACATATGCTGTCGCGACACTTTTTATAGATAATGATAAGTTCTACAAAGTCGTAGAAAATGATTTTGTTCTATCATCAATAGTTTTCGCAGCGTACACCTTGGGTTACATTATTGGAGTTTTAGTAAGGATCCCTAATTTTTTTTAAAATATTATATAGCCTATGTTACTTCTGAATAATGCAGCTTTCTAATGGTGAAAAAATTATTGCAATCGGTCCAGTAGTTTTTGAGTTTATTCATTACAAACATACAAAAATACAAATCTTTCCTCTTTATAATATTAGTATAGACAAATCGATATTTCGGTAGGCAGCTGATAGTGAGGTACATAAAAAATTATAGATATTTCATGGTAGAGTTTGACAATAACCGTAAGTAGGTATAAGATACCAAATAACATCAATAAACTCAGATTATTATTGTTTTAGCCAACTTTTAAGAACTTTTCAGGTGGGAGACATTTTGTCGACCGGTTGCTGTTACCACCATACAGTTGTGTAAAACCCGCCAAGTGACTCTGACCTCTCTTGGTCAGGTCGCATTCCGGGATCAGCACTGTACGAACCGGAGCCAGGGGGGACCATTGTTGCGGCAAGCGCCGGACCAGTGGAGTCTTAGCGGCGGTATTGTGCGGGCGGTGCGGGTCAGCCCGGCGGCCTGGGAGACCCGTAGACACGGGGGCCCTTCCGTCCAGCGGACTGGCCAACTCCGACCCGCACAGCTCAATACCAATGCGAGACTCCACGCTTTGTCTCGTTGTTGCCGCAGCAGTGGTCTCCTTTTTCACGGCTTTCAGGGTGAGTGCGACAGGCTCAATATGGTCTATTGTGCCTGTCGACCTCATATTTGGATCTCACTACCGCTTACCATCAGGTGGAGTGAGGTCATCTTGTTAGCCTTTTTATAAAAAAAAAAAAAAAAAAAGCAGCTACACAAAACATACAATATTTTGTATAAAATATATTTTGTGTAAAACACGAAAATGACCATGCAGTTTCACGTAACGAGAACTGTTCCGATTAAATAAGTGGTAGTGCTGAAAGTAGCAGTGCTGAGTGCATCTTAGTGTGTGAACTAATTGTATTAAAGACGGCTTTGTGATGAAGATGGAAAAGATGTTGGAGAAAGAGGCCCCGGTGAAGGGGATCGTGGCACAAGTGGTGACCATGCTCAACGGACAGGCTCAAAGGTACGTGATTTATGTAATTTTGAATGTGAATATACCGTGAACGCCGTAACGATATCTTGTAAACCGTGACTCGGTCACGATGGCTAATCTTAACGGAAGTCTGTACCTACGTAAAGTCCCCACAAAAATGATTTCCTCACTTCACTTCACTTGTTGCTCCTTCACTTTTATTAATATGATAACAAAGGAATTGCAATCTGACATGACCAGAAAACAAAAACTCATGATTTCCTCGATATTTCGTTCTAGACAACTGCCCCCTTATTTAAAATATGTAGTATACGGATTCAGATTCTTAAACCATGCCCTTAAACAAAGTATTTGACCCTGTCACTACAGGGCAGATTTTCCTTATCCTTAATCCTTAAGAATTAATTTTAGCACTACGTGTAACCATGGTTACTCTTCTATGGAACATAAGTAAATATCGTTAGAAGTATTTCTATTAAATGCTCAAAATAAACGTTTATTACACGGTAATAATATAATAACGAATTGACCAACCCGCACTTGGCCAGCGTGGTCGACTAAGGCCTTATCGCCCTAGTTTAGGGTAGGCCCGTGCCCCAGTAGTGGGGACGTATATGGGCTGATGATGATGATGATGAATTGACCTTTACTCGCCATATAAAACGCGATGACAATTCGTGGATCTTTTATTATGGTTCAGTAAACTCCAATCAGACAACAGGAAACATTTTTCCGCTTAGAAGTACCTACGGAATTTACTACATGTAATTGAACGTTAAGTTTAACGGTCGAACTAAAATTCAACATATAATCATAAATTCCTTATGGTAATTATTTGTCTAATTCTAGACATTAAAAAATACTGTTAATTGATTTAATTCATATCTACCCGTTAGGTAGTACGTGTTTGTCAAAACATATAAAAGTCATACACTACCTAATTGGTATAATTTATACGATTTATATCGTATAATTGGCGCAATAAATAACTTTTCTTATAATTAAAGTTCTAAAACTCAATTTAGAAACGTGACCCTCATGGTCCAAACCTTATACGTAGCAGTCTTTATCGAGTAGCAGTTTAAAGAAACTTGTGCATCTGTAAAATGTTAGTATGACATTTAAACAACCTACTGTTACGAAGGATCCTGTTTTGGTATAGTTTCGTTATTAAAATACCCACGCTCAAAGTAAAACAGGATCATATTACACAAAAGAAACCCCACCCACTCCGCTTTCAATATACGAACATAAATAGGAGCACTTAAGCATGATATGGTGCACTACTTAAACGGTATAATGGTTATGATTAAAAGAACATTAGGTGCTTTGTATATCATCTAAGAAAAGAAAATGTTTGGTTCTGGAACATTAACAAAGAAGCATTTATTGTCGGTCTCATAATGAACTTCACTTTTAATTGACGCCCGAGGGTCGTGTCTGTGGGAGACGTTTTTAATTGGGAGTATTGTCTGTCGTATCCATTTAACACGTTATTATGTATAATGTACCTATCTATAGATATCTACCGTGACTTGCACGCTGGTGCACCAGGTTGGTTTGAATTCCATAAAAAAGTCAATTCCACCTTTTAAGTACGTCGATACAGCTCTGGTCCAATAAAAAAATATTTAGTTTTTTTATCAGCAGCGCCGTAATTATAGTGAGATAGCGGGGCCCGTGCCCTTGACGCTATACTTTATTTTTACAAGCTTTTTATTTAACTTTGCAATGTATGTATGTATGTATGTATGTTTGTGTGTTCGGGTGGAATTTTATAACTCAATTTTAAGGCACTTGCCCTCAACCGATTGAGCTGAAATTTTGCATGCACGTGTATATCCGATGACAATGCAATATTATTATGACATGGAGCTGATCTGATGATGAAGTCGGAAGATAGCCATAGCAACTCAGTAATTAAATAACATAACCACATCGAGTTTGGGCTCATTTCATTCGACTAGATGAGTACTTTGGTGCTAGATAGTAACCAAGGTCTGATGATGGAGCCGGAAGACAGCCAAAGGAACTCAGTCATTTAAACGACACAACCAAATCGAGTTTGGGCCTCGTTTGATTCGCCTAGATGAGTACTTAGATGCTAGATGGTAACCAGGGTCTGATGATGGAGCCGGAAGACAGCCAAAGGAACTCAGTACTTAAACGACACAACCCCATCGAGTTTGGGCTCGTTTGATTCAGCCTAGATGAGTACTTAGATGCTAGATGGTAACCAGGGTCTAATTGAAGAGTTGGATTGTTCAAAATTAACTGGCAAAACGACCTTGCAATAATGATGCGTTGAATGAGATGAACAGACTTAGGAACTTACAAGGTGAAAACTAAAAAGTATAAAATAAATTAAGGTAAAAAATCTTTAAAAACAAGCTTTTTTATTTAAATGCGCTAAATAGAAAAATAAACTTTTACACTATACCTTTACTGTCAACTTATAACATTTCAAATTCTACATATTTGACACAATTTATATGTTTTAAAAGCTTGACGCGAGATTTAAGTACCTACTCGTAATTTTAAAAGCAAGTTTTAAAATACCTGCCTATTAAAAATTTTAAAATAAGAAAGTAAATACGAGTACTTAAATCTCGCGACAAGCTTTTAAAACATATAAATTGTGTCAAATATGTTGAATTTGAAATGTTATAAGTTGACAGTAAAGTTATAGTGTAAAAGTTTATTTTTTTCTTTTAGCGCATTTAAATAAAAGCTTGTTTTAAAGATTTTTTTACCTTAATTTTTTCTTTTATAAATGTAAGTAATGTAAATGATGCAAAATCAATAAAATCGGTTCAACCGTGTATCCAACTGATTAAGCCAATACAAATACCTAAGAATGCCTACCTACAACAAATTGAAAATAACAGTATTTTCAATATAGGATTGGTTGACACCTAAAATGTTAATTAGTTTCATACTGTTTAGTGATCTTTTAATAAGGGACTACATTGTATTTAATAGTATAGTCGCTTTCTCTGTCCCTATATCCCTATGTATGTATGCTTAAATCTTTAAAAATTCGCAAGAGATTTTGATGCGGTTTTTGTAATAGAAAGAGGGATTCAAGGAAGCGAAGCGAGGGTGGGTCGCAGTTAAAAATAAATCACAAATCATATTGACGCTTTATTCTATTTTGAAGTTTGGTTTATAGGCACGTTTTGTTATAAAGTTAAAAATTAACTCTGTAAGTGTCAGATCCTATTCATTTAACCGTAACTTTCGGACACTTTAGGACCGACAATAATGATGAATGCGAAAACAATCCGGTGTATAAAGTAAACTTGATTCCATGATGTTTCATGGAGTCAAGTTTACTTTAGACCGCAGTAATCCGACGCCTGCAGAAAGAACTCGGAACGCGAAGTATTGTGCTATCGTCGCGCGCGCACAGTTTGCGGTCGCAATGCGACAGGCGTGGACTGAGAATGCTTTTTATTTTTTATGGAATGAAATGAAATGGCTTCGTGTTTAGACATAATTATAAAAGACAGTAAACCGTGAGCTTAATTTAAAATATTAACGATTGCCCATGATTACTAAGGTGAAGTTTATAATACCTAATACGGAATAAGGACCCAATCACATTTTATTATTAAATAATAAAAGAGGTTTTGCAATGGTCGTTATTTTGCATTTATTTATTTATTGACCGGCCAGACAGAGAAGGACCAACAGAAAAGGTAACAAATCAATATAATATGAACAATGTAATTTGTTACTTATAGGGCATTTATTCGATTAATTAAAGTTCAAAGATCAAAATATATAAATGTATAATAAGGTGTCTATATGTGTGAAATAGATCACACGGACCTGAGTTGGTGCCTGTATGTAGTCCGAGGTCATGCGACCTATCTTTGGTCACACGACCGTGGAGGTTTCGCTCTCCGATGAATAACTGCCTTATTTAGTGAAACACCCTAAACACCCCTGAAAGTGAACACACCTACGTGCACTAATATAAACATACAAACTACCTTTCCAATAAAAAAGATAAAGACTAACTGATAAAAACTTGTACCTACTTGCATATTTAAAGTAAGGCAAAAGTAGCAAATTGTATACCCTTAAAGTAATTAAACTAAATACAAGAATTTAAATCTATGCCTAATTTTGTAAATATATTTTTATACGAATTATACAATATTTTGAACGTATTTTTGTAGTTCGCTAATCATGAAGCCATGAGGTATGTTGCATTCACCTATTTTACGGAACATCACGATCCGGCACGTTTGAAATAAAAAAATCCTACATTTAATAATAACGGTTGCTAGAATAGAAAACAATGTCATCCATAAGTCATGTTTTTTATTAATAGATAATCAGGTACTTTTTATAATAGTATGCGTTGATAAATTTGAAGATAACATAGATTAAGACTATTTGTTTGGAAGGTACTGTTTCGTTGATAAGACAATTTTTATGACTAATTATTATCCATTGTGTTTTCATTTAAAATTACTATATTTACAATTACTCTTTGCAACCTTAAAAACATAAGAATACCTTGCAACCTTAAAAACATAAGAATTAACAACAACTCCCCAACAAAAGTTATGGCAACTTTTATTGCTCAATTTACTACTGATTCAACATGACGTCACAACTTTTGTTACACACAATACAGAAATTAATTCAACTTTTGGTTAACTCTCAAGGGCGCGTACCTATATAAATATATGAATGCGGGCGGCACTTAATACCAATATCAATAATGGACTTTAAAAAGCCAAATTTGATATATTACATACATTGTTCCGATATTGACGTACGTCAGAATGTACTCCTAACGGTTAACAGTTTTTGTGATGCATTTATGAGTTGACTTAAATTTGCTAACTACGAACCAATACTAGTTAATCGTAAACAAAAAAATGCCATACAAAAGACATTAACGAGCTAGTACATTTTTTTATTATTTAACGTTAATAATTCATTATTTTTACTATTCACTAACTATTTATAAATGTAAAATATATTTATAATTGATAAAATTTTTTGCCAAGTCTTTATTATTTTTAATGTCAACGAAACTAAGTATCCCTGGCTCGTGCCCCAGCAGCCTACCCTAAACTAGAGCGATCAGGCCTTAGTCAACCTCGCTGGCTAAGTGCGGTTTGGTTTTTATTTAACGATGTTTTCCTACATTGTTAAAGCGTCGAATAATCCTACAAATTGATTTCAAATATGAAAACACAATGGTACGTGGCGGGGCTTTCCTTGAACTGGCAATCTCTCGCATACAGGCAACTATCTTAACCACTCGGCCATAGACGCTTTTTTGCTACGCACGATACCTACTATAGTAGATTCACTAATAACATATTATTACCTATTTGCAGTACACATATCTATAGTCAAGCAAGGGATTTGATACTCGTATGTTACATTTCGTGGTAGCGGAATAGCTACATACAAGGTACTGCGAGCAAGTCAATCCAATTAGTCAAGCCAGAGTTGGCAGATTCGCTATATTTAGAACGTGACATCTGATACAGGTTAATTTAAATCTAATTAATTCAGAGCCCCGAATGTAGATATTTGCGATCGAGGTAATGTAGAGATTGCAAGGCTTTCGGATGTAGATGTAGCTCTACCTACCTAAGGTAGAGCTTTACCCTAAAGGTTATATTGCAATCTAACACTACTGTAGGTAATCTGAAGAGTTGTAGCCGTGTGGTTTAGATAATTAATTAACTGTAGCTTTAAACTCTGGGCACAAACGGAATAATTGTTCCGCTACTGTCAAAACTTTGTATTATAAAATGATCTAAGGGCTTACATTTTGAAATATTTACGGTACCTAACAAAGTTTGTTCCAAATTAAATATAGGAGCAGATCACCACAGGCAGACATTGTTAGTTCTCCACGGGTGAGTTTGCTACAAATTGAGGTCATTTCCTCACGGGTAGGTAGGTCCGTACTCCGCAGGAGTGCCTTACCGTCTGGTGATCTTGTCGTCATTTTGACAAATTGTTCTCGCTCTGCCGCGCCGACACCGCTACAGTCCGTGACCGAAAAGATTACTAGGAAACAAGTCCACTCCACTACTCGCCAAGTCCATTGAAGTAGTATCATCAGAATACGAATGAAATGACAGTGACATTTCGAGTGTCAGTCAACTGTACCCCTCAGCTTAGTAATAATATGTACGTACTATTAAACTTATACTCATTTAACTAAGCACAGAAATGAAAATCGCCCTTTCACTTAAGAAATGACGCGGTTTTCTATAAAGTTTTAACGTTTTATTATATTTATTGCTCCGGAAATGTGCAGCAGGCGACAGTAATTCCGTATTATGGTCGTGGGTGGAGAAAAATTATAAAGTTTTTATGTAGTCGAATTAAATTAGATTTTTTTATTTACCTTTTATTGTACTGTAATTGAGTAACTTGCTAGTTTCTTCCGGCAATAGATTTATTGTAAATAAGTTTCCTATGTCACCTTCATTTATTGCATATCACCATTATAACTATATTTTAATTGGTACCGTCACAATTAAAAAGTCTTTACTTTAAATTATTTATTTAAAAATGGCCCTATCTTTATTTATTGCTCTTCTAGATTTGATAAAATATATACCTACCTAATCGTTGAAGACATAAGCACTAACTTTATGCCTTAACGGGTACTAGATGGATTTTGTAATTGTTACAACAACAGTTAATTGATACACGTTTATAAACTTTGTTTTACTTTTGTCATTAGATTTATTATTTTTACTTTAATTTATAATGCAATTAATTTGTGATAATTTATAACTGCATTCGTCTGAAAATTCGAAGAAAGAAAACACGATAATATTTCTTTTAAACTAGACTAGCTGAATGATTTGATGACATCTCAACGTAAATATTAATTCGTCCAGCTGGTCACACATCAATAGCCGCTGAGCGAATAAGTTATAAAAAGTCCCTCGCAATGGTCTCCGTACCGTAAGTGAATCAGCTGTCGAGGGGGGTGATTATCGAGCGGGTGCGCGCGTGCGCGGCGCGCCCGGCTCCGCCAAACAAACAAACGCGTCCAGACACTGACACTGACCCACTGCTTCTCGCCGATACGAGACAACAAAACAAATAATATCCACTTAATACGTGACAAAAACACCTAAACAAAACATTCGCCTCGTTTCCCAACAACGATCTGTGCCGGTGACTGTCTTTATGAATCATAAAACAAACAAAATCACGTGCAAAAGAAAGTGGTGCGGTGTCGGCTGTGGCCAGCGAGCGTGACGTACGCTGTGACGATTCAGACATTAGAATCGGCGGCTCCGCGTTCTCCCTTTCCGACACACCTGGCCGCGTGGCGAATCGGATGTCGACGGCCTCACGCATGCGTCTCCTCGGCCACCGGCCGACCGGCAGGGGAGATGAGCTGCCCGGTCCGCGGCGGTGATAACACGGCCGGCCGACTCCGGGTGAACCGGCATAACAGTACACGAGTTAGAAACAGAGTGTGACAAAAAGAAATCTGCGCGATCACAATCGGTTCGGCATGAACGGTCAGGGTTGAGGGCGGGGGAGCGCCGGCCGCGCTCAGTCGCGTGCGTGCGCGCCGCGAGAGTGTCCGCGGCATGCGCTCCGCCTCGGGCTCCGCGCCGGGCCCCGCGCTGGGCGCGCGCCGCCAGAAGACCGACCTGCACGTCGCCGAGCCCTCGCGCTCCTGCAGCCCCGCGCCCAGCCTGCGCAGCCAGAGGGCTAAGCAATACAGGTCCACATTTACAATACTTATTCATTCGAACACCTAGTTTATAACATCGATAATAAGAATTCGGGTCACATTTCAAACGTGTTTGTTTATCTATAGTGTGTTACTGTGCGTTATCATTACCGTATCAATCGCTATCTAGGATTTGTTTATGACAACTCAATGTTATTGCGAAATCTTGCTTCGAGAATTTTAGTGCATTTATTAGAAACTGTATCTCGATCCGATATTAGTGATGTCTATTGTTTCGTGCGTGCACCACAAAGGTCGTGCAAACGACTTGGCCGAAGCAACGCGAAGGCCATATGAGAGGCAGCTGAGTTCTGCATTCGACCAATCCATCCGTTTTCGTCATACATCAAACGAAACACGGAACAGAACAAAACCAGCAATTTACGATTTCGAATTCTTCCTTATGTGCCACTCATTCGTCTTTTTCTAAGAGCATAAAATTGTGTTTAACTTTAAGGTGATATTATGATTGCATCACTTAGGTCATACGAAAAATGTAGATCTTTTCTATCAAACATTACTTATTCAACCAAATCAATGCGTTTCCTTTTACTACTAAGTATATAATATTAAATCAGATAACACTAGGTGCTGGCATTACTTTGTATTTATTTACGCAGCCATAGAAACGTTCATACACGGACTATTTTTAACTTTCTACAGATAATTTCTCAGTGACTTGTAAGTTTAAACTATCCGGAATTTGGTCCAATAAATTAAGTTTTGTCAGTTACTGGTTATAAAAAAGATGTTTTCATTATCATTTGTTCAAATACCTAAGAGAACATCTGAAACTTTTTCTTTGACGGTCTATTGAACACAACATTTCATAATCAATTCGTTAAAAATCTATTCTTAACTATATATTTACAAATAGATTCCGTTTTGAATAAATCTAGTACCTTTATTTGTTTAGCTTAAACTATACCTACCATTATCACTTTCCCTCAATCATAATGTTACATTAATATTATATAATTAGATACGTAACTTATTCACTAGTAGCAAATTACGGAGAACAAACAGGGTGACAAATAAAATATATTTAAGTACGTACGTACAAATAACTACAAACAAATAATAGCTTTTGTAATAAGAGATGACATTACTAACTAATTCTGAAACACTAACTCCGATAGAAAGTTATCATTAAAAAATAGGTAGGTATCTGCATACATTTTATTATTGTATAACATCATGTGATGCAATTAACAAGAAGCGTGAAACAATGCGCGTTATAATCAAAGTGTCATATTTATTCCGCATTTACCAATTAGTTTCAGTATATAACGTAATTAAGACAAATAATAAATACGTATCAGCGTCTGCTCGCTATGAAAATTAACACATCTAACGATGTTATAATTAACATTCTCTCGGTGCATGCGTACCTACGGGTATTAAACATGCAATTTAAAGTAAAATGCGTCCATGCGTCAATTATGCGTGGCTTTTTTTATTGTTTTAATTTTTTGCAATTGTTCGATCCTGTCAGACATCAAACGATAATAGCGAATGATAAATTATGAACAGATAATAATCGTGTATCTTTAGACATACAATACTAGATATTACTATTACGCAGAATCAGAATGTTATTTTATACTAAGTTGTTTTTGACTTACTATAAGAGTAAGAATTTAAAAAATCTTAAGCCAAAATATAGTTTTACTATTAAGTTACGTATTAGGTACAAGTTTACCTATTAGGTACAGTCATAATAATTCGTCGTGAAAAAGAACTAATTTTAATAAAAATAGCTTTATAAATCACGCTGATTAATTAACTTGACCACAATGTAAGCCAACATGAACTCTTTTGCACCGGAAAATAGTACAAATAGCCGGTGTCAGTAACATTGTCGCCGGCCTATTTTTCGCTAATTAATTGCTTTAGGTGTGGCGCACACGCCCACAGCATTAACACTACAAATGGAATCAGCAATAATAGATTACAATGTTATAACGACGTGTCTAAATTTAAGCGGTTTGACTGTTTACCACGAGTAATGACGAATATAACAACGCCCTTTATAGTTTACCTACAGCTTTGTTAGCAGGTATCCGTGTAATTCGAATAAAGTATGTATTAGGTATTATATGACATTCAGTATCTAATAACCTAAGTTTCTAAAATGTTCACCTCTACATTTTCACATCAGTAATATTTAACTTCTACTGGGCTTAAAGAAAACACAATTATAAAGTTTCTTAAGAAAATCCCTATAAAAAGAAATAACTCGTGAATAAGCAGGTTAGCCAAAGGTATACATAATGGTTTCAAAAAAGGTTTATCCTCACATGAACCTAATCGAATTTGCCTAACGAGATCTTAGTCTTATGATGTCATAGGGATTGGTGAAGTCGAGCGTGCATTCGTATAGATTATACGATTATTGTCTCTGAGGACGTCCTCATAATTGAATAAAACGACTAGACCACTTACAAAGTCATACAGAAAATTCAAAATTCATGTCTCTCGATGTAGTATTCGGTTAAAAATAGTTCTACTAGAGTGACTACTAATTTATAGACTGAATCTTATGATGTTGGGAATCATCGCAGGTACACATACATTTATACGTATGTGTGTAATATAATTTTATGTAAAAATAACACCTACATGATCTGCGTAATACAAATACGAGTATGTTCTGTTACTTCCGCCCAGTCTATAATAAAATTGCTGTTTTGAGGTCATTCGCACTTCTGCCTCTAACCAAATAAGTATTCATTTTATATCAAACTTAATGTTGGAACTTATTGAAGAAGAAGACTTTGCACAATAACTGACACAATTTTTTCCCACCCGAGTCTTGATCTCTGTAGCCCTCGGCCATTACACATTTACCACCAATTGACCAACGAAGCAGTCATACTTTGTTTTTCTTTATAAAAGGCTAACAGGATGACCTCACTCTACCTGCTGGTAAGGGGTAGTTAAAGGCACACATGAGGTCGACAGGCACAATAGACCTTATTGAGTCTGTCGCACTCACCCTGAAGGCCTGTTTAAATGTCGTTTCACGCCCCGCCTGAGGAGCCCGGTATCTAAGGAGGGAGGAAAAACATGAGCTGGAAGGACATTCCATGCCCTAATGACACGGGGCAGAAAAGAGGAACTGAACCTCTTGATCCGACCCACCAGTACCCGCATTGTACGTGGATGGCAGCGCTGTCCACGTGTCGTTCGGGAGTGAGCATTCACCGTTAAAGATACGGTGACTAACAAACGTTACCTCGAACTCAGGACCTCTTAATATCTACTTGGACCTTACCATGAGCTTTTAGGGTAACAAATATATTTTTTCTTTCCAGAGCCAGTCTCCCGGTACGCACAGCGCGCTTGCTGCAGCGCTCGCGGACTGCAACGCCGTCCGACGCGGTCAGCGACGGCGCCGCGTCGCCTGCGCCCGCGCCGGCGACCCTGCTGCAAGATGTCGTTGATATCAAGACCCTGCTGCTGCAGCTCAAGCGGGTCTTACAGGAGGTGCGTATTGTGGACACGAGGTGACGTCATTCGAATACGGTGACCTTATTGACAACGGGTAAAATAGGAAATGCTCTATTCAATGTGAGGGTACAACTTGCGCTCACAAGAATCGCAAATGAACCTGCAACATACCTCTTTTTAAGCCCGGGTTAAAAACGACATGTTTTCCCAATACCTCGAAGGACTACGAGGGCTACCTGTACCTAACTACATAATATGTTAGAGTCTTACTGACTATGGCATCCGGGGTGTCCGTCCTCTTTACTTTTGAGAGTTGCTTTAAGAACGCACACTCCGCATAACATTTTTAAACACGAGGACTACATGTTTTTCCCTCTGTAGCGAGCATTGTGTGTAGGTGTAGTCGGAAGCTATAGATTGCATCTCTTAACTGTAAATAAAATGTGGTATCGCAAAAAGTCTTATTATATCCGGGTTATTAACGCACTGTAAAAAGAAGGTAAATAAAAGCATAATGTAACTGTACATTCAAATGTTGTGGACAAGTCCGGTTTTATGTCATGCCGCATTTTGTTAACAGTCATGCTAAGAAATTTAAAGGAAACTCGTATTATATATTTTGTTACTGTAGAAAAATGTTATGTTCGTAAGCAGATTTTCATTAACTCACAAATATTTTAGACGTCGCTATAGCTAAATTGAATTTGTAGCTAGTCAAAATAGGCGCTCACCTAATGCTCACCTAAACCTAATGCTCAATCGTTCACCAAAATGAAACAAATGACAAGTGGTACAATGAATGAGCAAGCAGCATGCATAATTATCATACACATCATTACCCGTTAACAACATTTCATAGATTGTTATCGCTTACGTGGCACGCATAAACGTGAAAATTGTTACATTTGTTTCTGTAAATGCGGATTTGCATTCGTGTTTTGTTTTATAACGAAACTGCATGAATAAAATATTCTGTAGACATAATTAGAGTTGCAGGAAGTAAGGCAATTTCCCCTGCTCGTATGTGCACCGGCCGCGTGCAAGCTTGCCGTTACCTGCAATCAAGTGTAACGGACTCATTACACTCATCATTTTCTCGTTAAGTAGCACTAACTGAAGTACTTACAAGTAGGATTAGATAAGAATAATTATGACTTAGAATCATAAACACGCATGTTTAAAAGTAAAAATTTATTGGCTTCGAAGTCTTAAAATCACAGTGGACTTATTTTCAACTCTAATATATTAAGTAAATCTTGTTATAACAAATAAAACGTAACTACTCATTAATACAATAGAGGAATCATCCGATTCAATGACATTTATTGTTCTATATTATGACCTAATAATGATATATCATTATTAGCAGTAGAGCATGAAGCTTCCAAGTATTATTGTTTGTGCATGTCTGTGTCTACCCAGTAATTATTTTCCTGTTAGCTATGTTCCTTATGACAAGAAGACATAAATAATTACATGCGCATTTGTTCGCTTTTAGCAATTAAATCATCGTTAAACCTTAAATTATATATCACACTTGCCTACTGATTACAAAATACGTTTTACATGCAACAGCAAACATCGTTCTTTTACTTACTAACATTAAGAACTTATATGATGATACCTAGACTTACCTAGAAAATATGATCCATCAATATAGCCTTTGCAATAGCAAATTACATCTTAAAACATTAAATAACGAAGTTAATCGACTTCTTAATATTGCAACAAATAACTTAAAAACTTAAGTGGATATGGTAACAAAAAATATTTAAGTAAGTAGTTTTATTTAGTAGCATCAAAAAAAGTTTACGTAAGAAAAACGTTTCGTTTCGTAATGGTTGCCGGTCGCGTCACAGCGCTCAGTGCACAATGGAAAACGCTGTTTTGTTTGTCACAGTCCATTGCTGCCTCCCGTTGCAACAGCTCCCATTGTTGCACAAAAGTGTCCACTGGCAACAGTCAACCAACACATAGTGGACTTTTTCCTAGCGGTGCAAATACAAACAGCAGATACGCTTTCGAATTTGACTACTGGCAACTGGCTTCTTACGGGTAGGGTTTTTAATTGTTCGACTTATGAAGTCGCTTTGGTCAGCAACCATTTCATCATAAACGGCAAACTACGCCTTAACTTTCCGTGTATTTATTTTGCCTCTTTTAAAGTATAAAGGAATGAAGAATATTTATTTCTTCTTGTAACCATAAGAAATTAAAATGTAAATGTACATTTTCCCCAGCCTAGAGTCAGAGATGCAAGTAGCTATATTATAGAGACGTAGTGTTTAGTAGTAAGTAGTAATAATTAAAAAGAAAGATCAGGACGAACAACAGTTTAACAGTAAGATTCACGATGGTAAATAACCGATTTTAAAAGAGCTAATTTTAAATCTTTCACGACTGGCAGACGTGGTTGGTCAATATACCTATCACTAGACAGTGCTAGAAGGATACACAATACAACACCACCGATAACCACAACTGTACCGCTTGTCCCAGCACGTATGTTCGTTTCTGTTTGTTGTAACATGTTTTGTTTGGTTGCATTCGCATCGCCTTGTTTGCCGCACGCAGCCAGGGGAGGAGCATCATTCGATGAGTGTAAGTAACGCCTCAGCTAAGCTATGCACACAGAGGCTTGGGGTTAAAGGTAGGCTTCTGAGAGAATATCTGTACAGAAATGACGTCACCACAATACGATACAACAAAGCGCCATAAATAAATTAGTAATAAATGTAAAACAATTTTTCAGTAAGATGATATCTTGGCTTTTTCTTTGTCAGCTAATAATGTTCCAAAAAATTGTATAGATATTAACTCAAGAGCTTATCGATCACCTGTTCTCTCAACCGCGTCTGGTCGAGGGTTCTGGTACAGGCAACTTAGTGCTACGCATGAAAAGCACTCCTTGCCGTTTTCTAACAGTCTGTGCTTGTGATATTCTAACATTTCTAATATTGTGCTTTTCTTATGCGCATACGGTGAAAGGTATTTTCACAGGGTCTTAAAGTTGCGGTTGGAAAACTGGTAAACTCACTTTTCAATTTCATTCTGCTTGTTATGTTTCTTCTGGACTACTTGTATAAAAAAGGTTATGGGAGTAAACGTCTGATTACTTCTTCCTCTATCTCTCTTCTATTTTTAGCCCCACGTTGGGCGCCATTACATGTATCAGATAAGTATACCGCATCATTATTTTATTTATGTATTTAATGTTGTACATATATAATTTGGTGATGGCATTACAAGGTGAAAACATTCTACACTATCAATAACATTGTAAAGTCCAATCATCGTAGGTCACAAATTAACAATCACAGGTTTCAGAGGTCAAAGTTTCACAATCGAATTGTAGACAATACCATTGCATAAAATTGATGAATGCACATTTCCTGCAATACAACAATGGGTAAAACCTAAGCATGAATGGTGGTAGTAGAAAATCTATAAATCATACTGATAATATTACGTAGGTACCTACTTACTTTTGCATTAACAGATATCTGCTATACCCTTTTTCAGCTAAGATGATCCCTGTGACACTTCATTGTGTTCCGAATTACGCATTATACCATTGACAAACGAAAATAATTTTATTGCATACCTTTTTTATTTTATTGCGTAAAAATATGAATATAAAACATTTTAAACTTATAAAAAAAATCTGTATCGTTAACTTAAATTTAATTAATTAGAAAATAAAAACGTAATTTTAAAAAATACCTATGCAGTTCGTATACATAGAACGGAACATAGAGCTGGGACTAACATAATCGGCGGCCATATTCCGATTGCTCGATAATCGCATCCATCAGTCAGTACAAGTGCGTCAGCCTTGTATGCGAGTTGTGTTTTTGTTGATCTTGCGTGGTGTTCGGTTATTGTTACTTTTTGTTATTGTTACTGTTATTAAGTTTTTCATTGTTATTGTTGCTGTTTTTGGCAAAATGCCGAAAAAAACTATAAAGACTTGAGTTTTGGTAGTTTAATATAATCGATTACATTTCTATGGAACATATTATCGATTACTGGAAATAATCGAATCTATTTCATTGTTGGACATCTCTACAATTGTCAAAATAGAACTGTCACAGGGATCATCTTAGCTGAAAAAGCGTATAGTTGCGTATAAAGGCATCTGGTGATCCAATCTAAACGCAACAAACTATACGGTACTTTGATTGATAATATAACAAGAAAGTTAATTCCGACTTCAATAAATACTGGCCTTGAATCCAAGCTTTTATTGTGAGAATCAAATATTCCTGCAACAGAGATGTTCAAGTTGTTGAAGAGAATCTGTTGATTCAGGATTAAAGATACAGATTTACAACATATTATTTTCGCAATTGAGTCTCCGCTCGTCCGTTGATAAAATATATTAAAATACCAATCGCCCTAATTTAAGGTAGGTCTGTGCCCTAGCAGTGGGGACATAAATGTGGTGAGTTCGACAGGCTCTATATGGTCTATTGTGCCTCATCATCATCTGCCCATATACGTCCCCACTGCTGGGGCACGGGCCTACCCTAAACTAGGGCGATAAGGCCTTAGTCGACCACGCTGGCCAAGTGCGGGTTGGTCGACTACACAACCTAAGAATTTCTTCTTAGGTGTTATTGTGCCTGACGACTTCATATTTGGATCTCACTACCGCTTACCATTAGGTGGAGTGAGGTGATATTGTTAGCCTATTTAAAAAAAACACCAAAGTGACCAATCCATGCGTATGCGCAGAGCGAAACTCTCGACCCGTTGCTGGCGGCGTGCGCGGAGAGCCCCGCGCGCGGCAACGGGCGCCGCCCCCCCGCCTCGCCGCTCAACCCCGATGCCTGCGCGGAGATGCGCCGACAAATACTCTACCTGCAGGTGCGTATGCGCAGCTATTTGACACCTTTCCCTACTCAAGGCTATTCCATCATCGTATGTCTATTTGACATACGATGATGGCTTGGAGTAGCCTCGTCAACAAAGAAGTTGGATATCCAAAGAAGTCGTTTAAAACTCATACATTTTGAAATGTTGTTAGTAGTCCAAGATTTCCCTAATTTAAATGTGTTCTACTAGGACTATTAAAATTAGTACATGTAGGCGAATAATTGTATTTTTTTCTAACTGACTACAATAATGGCTTGACTCCTTACCATGGATACCGGTATTGGCCGGGTCGTTTCTCCCCTCAAACATACGTCCACCCTCCAACTACGCCCTGAGCCGAGGTTTAAGCGAGGTTTAAGTCTGAGGAGGCACCCTCAGGAAAATATCGCTTAAATTTCAAAGGGTGAGATCCATCCGCTCCCCCACAAGTCCGGTGATAGTGACGAGACTACTCCAAGCCATCATCGTAGTCAGTTAGCAGGCAATGATTATTTGCCTACTTTTACTAGTAGGATACATTTAAATTAGGGAAATCTTGGACTACTTACACCATTTTTTTATTTTTTATTTATGTGATGTAAACGACTTCTTTCGATATCCGATCTGGATACATTATCTTAACTGACTCAGCATATATCCATCTCCCATTTTCTCGCCATCTGTTTGTCTCTGGTTCAGTATCCTCACTCAATCTCTGAACATTCCAGGGCCAGTTGGAGGAGCGCGACCGGCTGGTGCGCGTGCTGCAGCAGCAGATGCTGCGCATGGCGGAGAGCCACGAGCCGCGCGCCGACGACACCTGCAACGTCGCCACGCAGACAGACAGGGTGAGTCACAGAACTGACAGACTACATCCTTCGCCCAAGGTCGATAAGAATAACCTTAACGCGGTGAAATGATTTTCGCACTTTTTTTTTCATAACTGACTTACGTTGATGGCTTGGAGTAGCCTTGTCATCATCACCGAATTTTTGGGGGAGCGGATGGCTCTCCCCCTAAAATGTTGGCACCATCACTGGTAGAGGGGGTTCTCTTCCATTGTTGTGTCGGACTCCCCAGCGGCTGGCGAAGAAATGGTAAATGCCAGCCGCGGCTCCTGGGGGGTCTCATGCCCAGGGTATTTAGTGTTTACTAAAACATCGCGGCGTACCTCATCACCGTATGGCGGCGTCATGGGACTCTGACCTAGCCTTCTACTGCCATGAAAGAATAACCTGCCCTAGAGTTCACAAAGTATTTCTGAAGATCGGATTTGGAAATTCGATACTATGTCAATCGCGAACGAGACAGCAAAGATTTCAAATTCAAATCCAATTTAAACTCGCTATGAATAAGGCGGCAGGCTAAAACGGTGATTGGGTAGGATGCCTCGAATATGTGTAATGTTCGACCCCCAAACGGGCATTGCATGTTGGAATATTTAATCGGTTTTGGACCTTATGTCCAAAATATGGTCCCAATATTAGACCTATCAAGGATTAAGACGAAAACCTGTTGTAACAGGGAAATCTGCGAAGTGTTTTATTTGTATTTCTCGTCTGTCTACGTTTTGTGGAGCTGGACAGTTTCAGGAATATTCTGACTGACTCACTAATGTGGTTCCACCATTTTAATAACCAAAATTACTCTGGACAGGTGATAATATTTATTTGACAACACAAATTTTACTTCTTCCAAAAAAGACAAATCTTGATTTTCAGGCGTCCTTTGAAGACAGCGCTGAAAAAAAATATTCAGGTCTACCTAGTTTAGTAAAGGTAATATTTACGTCTTGATGATAATTTAAAATTTTATATACTTTTGAAATCGTTTCACACTTGTGAAATTGTCTTGCCCACCCGACTGTGAAAGCCTAATTGCTAATTTTCTCATTAGGTAGTCATTTCAATTGCAATTTCTGAAATAGGCGCATACAATCTTCTTAAATCTAACATTAATTGTTTTAGTGTCCTTGAATATGAATAATAATAAAAGTTACCTGATGATTGTGCGATACAAAGCGTGAAAAGTTAATTACTTACTCATAGTTTCAGGAATGTTTCAGACGCAATACATTCAGTACTAATTGAATTATTTTTCCATTTCAGTTGCGGCCGCCGATGAGTGCGGCGCTAACAAGTTCTGATAATTCCGGATTAGTGAGGTAACGAATCCAACCATCAACTTAGAAACTGATCATCACACCGCATATTACCACTACAACTCCTTTAAAATATTCAATTGTACTTTCAAACCATTATTTATCTCCCCAATTACTTACTACTTATTTAAGTATTTGTCTATTTCATGTTTTATTTACGTATGTATTATTTATGTATTTATTGTTTTAGGTTTATCGCCGCTTCGATGCACTCATTAAAAGCCCTTTTGAAATCATTGCACTCCACCATTTTGCTCCTGTATATAACCCCCATACAATCCCCATACTACTTTTCACACTGCAGGGACCATTTACAAAACACTATTTCCAGAAGTCTGTGTTTAGCAGCCGATCTGAGAAGTTCCAAATGGATCATCATACTAAGAGACTACATGAATAGGAAGATGACTTTCTCTCCCACATCCATGTGTAGAATAACCGTCTCAATGAGCCCATATTTTACTGGCATTTTCATTTGATTTCATCATAGTTTAATAAAACTTTTGTAAATATTTTTATTGATTCATTATCGTTTCACGTCATGTCATAGTAGGCGTTATTAGATGGAATACTAGTGGGACCTGACCCCATACACTTCATTGTCACGAGTCATCATACTTGCAAACAGTTTTAAACTTAGTTGAAATGGTTTCCAAGATCAATTCTTATGTAGGTAAATTATAATAAAAAGAAAACATTGAGTATCTAGCGAGCAACCTATAACAATACAGCAGGTACACAAAGTAAACATAGATAATCAATAAAAGTAAAGCCTTACCGATACAGTATTAGCATCATTTGTTATATCATGTGCAATGTGCATGCAAAATAGTAGAAAGTATATAAAGTATTTGCACGAGTCGTTAAAGTAGTTTTGTTACGAATGTACGATACAAATTTAAAGATAGCTTTCAATTTTATTTAATTTTTTAACCGTATTCCGGTTCCGGAAAACATACATTCTAAAAACAAGCACCTGGGTGTAGAAGTTTCAATTTTGGGGAATCTCACTTTCCTTGAGTGTTGGAAACATTTATCATTCGGAGGATACCAATGTGGGTCTTGAAGTCAGGGGTCAGGCCGCACCGTCGCTAGTTACGCCTACCTCTAACGTTCTCATTTTACAATTCCCTCATGCTGCTTTTATCCGATCGGATCGGTAATTCGGTGCGGCAGTTTCCACTTGGGCGGGCGGGTTCGGCCGTCGGATCAGGTAGCGTGGCTCGACTGCTTGCTGGCTGTGTGCCTGTTGTGCTCGGTCAATGTGTTGTGCTTGCTGCATCTCGTGTACCAGCCCGGCGGGGCGCTGACGGTCCCCGATAGAGACGATGAATACTACTGCCACAGATACTCCAAATGACGCTGTTGATTTCAAACTCTAATCTACAGAAGAAACTCGCTTCACAAAAATATGTCACAAATATATTTTTACATTAAAACTAATAAATAAGGCTTACTAAATAATATAATGTTTTAACCAGTTCAAAAGCGTCCGAATGAGGATAAACTGTATATTTTAAGATTTTGGAAAGTTTTAAAACCTACCTTGATGTGCCTAGAATTTGTAAATTTGTACAGAGATGCTTATCCGAGTTTTTAAAGGTCCATTCCTTTTGGATAGTAAATCAACTAGAGGAAATTTAGAGCCGATTTGAAAAATATATACTTTTCATAAACGAGCCCAACTGTTGAGGGCTAGTTTTATCCCTGGGATTCTACACTTATCTTCTGCATTATGATCTGTTATTTTGTGGGGTTTATCGTGGGAAAAAAGAAAAAAAGCGTGCTATCGTGTTAAATCTACATTTGCTCTGGTTGATTGTAAATATTTAACAGAGAACTGGTGCTAAAAAATGTTTAGAAGAAAAAACGTATTAAAGGCATGTAATTGATTTTAAGTTTTAAACTAATTGGCTCTTGATTTGGCAATTTACTGGTTGTTCGGCTTCGTGTCTTGGGTAGTTGTGTCGTGATAGTAGGTAGCAGTGTGTCGAGTTGTCTTTGGTTCATAGTTTTGGTATGAATTATATTTTTTAATGTTACTTTGATTATGAAACTTATCTCTGTGTTACACGCTGCCCCATCAGAATATAAAGGTGAGGTTTTTATAGACGTAGTGTGTAATGAATGACAGTTATTAAAGATTTACTTTTGGACATTAAAGCTTGTTATTTAAACAATGAACGAGTATATTGCCTATTGAAAGAAGATTTCATAATAAAAATTGTAAATATTTAGTGTATGTCCATCAGGTATTGCCAACCATTAGCCTTCTAATCGATTGATTTTGTCACCAACAGTTGGAATGAACAAGCTAGCGTGAGGAAGCTGCCGACGTACAGTGAAGCACAAAAGACTAAGAGGCCTGTCACCAACGGGACCGCCAAGTGCCAGTGCGGGCGGCGCGAGGAGGAGCGGCGCGACGTGAGCGTGCGCGCCGGCAGCCGCGTCGGCTCCAAGTACCTGCAGGCGCTCGCCAACGACTCGCGCCGCTACCGCCGGGACGCCTCGCTCGGGGACCCCGCGCCCCGCCGCGCCCCGCTCACCGCCGCGCGCTCGCGCTCCATAGAAAACTTCCACCACTCCGGCCACCTCGCCGAGCCGCCCAAACACGCCGTCATCGACGAAAACACCCTACTCAAACACCACACCTCCTACGGGGACCTCTACAACGGCCGGATCAGCAGCAAGGAGAGCGTCAACGGCAACAGACACAGCCCCAGCCTCGGCCAGTCCACCGACACCGACTACAGCTCCGACGGCGGCTACAAGTCCCTCCCGTCGTCCATCAACTGCAACGGCTACTCCCCCAAGAAGGTCAGCGGCATCCCGAGGCGGTCCCTGGAGCAGAAGTTCCTCTCGACCAAACACATGAAGGCGAGCGCCATCTGAACGCACCGGCACTGAACCGCCGGCCTTTTTCTGAATGGGCTTGACGATTTAAAGACTGCTCCACTTTCAGGGTTCTATAGTGTAGATTCGACTTAGGCATGTCTAATGTAAAACAATTAAACGCTAGATACTTTCTCGTCGAAGTAGCTTTCACTAGTCAGAGTTTCAATTAAGACATTACTCAGGATGAAAATTAGAAACATGTTTAATGATCTAGACGTAGTCATCGACCTAGATCTAGCCTTTAATGTACCCTATACATATAACAAGTGTGATTGTGGTTGTGCGTTTCGAAGCTAATTTTAATATAGAAAAAAATGGCTAAGCAGCATATTATTCTACTACTTACGTTAAGAATCCGGGTATTGTCTTACAGAAACTTGGTTTACGTTGGTATTGATAGATAATTTCGGCTACGGCTAAATATTTACTTTTGACCTTCCGAAATAGCGATTGTTGCCTCATACTGAGTGATAGTTATTTCTAGTTTGACTATTTTGAACAATCTACATTGTTAGTCATACGAAATTGCCAGTCCATTCAGAAAATATTAACGGAAGGCGTCTAGTGCATCTCAATTGTGATATTTGACTCGTCTCGTCCGACGGAGGCCGTAGAGGGTCAATAACTGTGTTGCCTCAAGTCACATTCGACGAATTAAAACCAATAGTTGTTTCTGTGTGACGGCAAGCTGATGTGGCTTTATCACCGATTTTCCTTTGAAAATCCTTGTTAACTTTTGTTATTTACTTTGATTTGAACGTTAAACCTGAAAATCATTTGTTCTGATTGCTTAAACAGAAACTTATCGATACATATCACGTATATTTGTATCAAATAAAACGGATGAAATTTTAAAATAAGAAAATGTACTGCTAACACAGCACCTTAACCTTGAATTATTCATAAAACATCGGTGATAATGAGACAGACGCTTTCCGTTGTTTGGAATGACGTTTGCGAGTAGGGTTGCCACCGCGTACAAGTACAATTCATCGATACATATACATTTAACTACAAATAATTGTAGAAACGAAGAAATGTTAACGAAAGTGGTGACCCTGCGTGCGGGCCGCCCGGGCCTCGCCGCAACGCTTGTCGCATTTAGTTCCCGCGAGGCTGATGTATAATAAGCTAAGTTTATTTGATGCCAAATTATAATCGAATGTAATCATCTCGTTAGTTACGCGATATATTTTAGGGCCATCCTTATATAACACATATCTTGAATTGGCTATAAACATTGTTGGTCATTAACTTTAAGTTCTATTTAAAGGCTACCAGTATTTATTATGATGACATGTACTTACTAAATGTTACATTTGTGTGAGAAAAAATTTGAATTGATGTGTAATTTTAAACCATCACATGATTTTAATTAAGGCAACATTCGACTTCCGACACTGCGTTTGTGCGAATCCCTGTCTCTTCGATGCCTCAACGACCTAGCCTTAGGTTTTGCCATACGTTTGATATGTGTGAATAGACGGAAGGCCTCTATCATTTGACGTGAAACGTAACACAATGTTGCGGTTCTTACCTACTCGTGTATTGCTTAATGCATTTCTCTTTATGTACCTTCTTTTATTATAAACATTACCCTTTGACCTTCCTGTATAGTACAGTTAGATGATTAAACTGATCAGGAAATAATTTTGTAGATTTTGTTTACAAATTTGTATACAGGCGATAAAATGTTATCTTAGATTTTCTATGGTAGACAAACTAGTAGATAAAGCTGTAATATGTGATAAGAGTGGCTGTAAGAACTTTTATTTAATTTTACATGATATCTTCCCTGTTATTCACTTGTATACTCAAAATTAACCAAATGTATCGTAATGTTTTGCCGTGTACAATTATTTAGACCCATTAGGTATCATATAGGTCCATACATAATCTAAAAGCATTTTTAATTTTAATGTTCCGGATGTCATTTTTAAGCATTTGTGAGATCATTATTGTTGTAATGTAATGTTAATGATAAATCGTTAATCTTCCGCGGAGCCTAATAAGTATCCTATATTGATACCTAGAAATGAATGAATACCTATTGTAATATTACTTCTGTGTACTTATGGCTACTTGTATCTATTCATTACCGTACATTGCGCTTTCCTACATTAGTTATAAGTCTAAGCCCATTAGCTTAGTTAAATATTATATTAATTTAAAATTGAAGTTGTTTCAATAAATAATTTTAATTTTGAACGTTTATTTCTTATTTTCATCCGTCACCTATGCAAATTCGTGATTTCCTAAAACCGCATGACAATAAGTTGTGGATAAACTAGATTTAATGACTCCTAATAAAATACACGAAGATAGACACAAAATACACCTACAACGAGAATGATCAAAATTTTCTCATATAAAAGACTACAACGCATTATTAGAAATCGAAAATAATAGCCTAACCTTACTACCTACGCAATTTTCAGTAGATATTTACGATAGACGTTGGAGGTTGAATATAATACGTAATGTTCTGAGTTTTAAAGTCGGGTTATCTATATGGCTATTTACCTAGCATTGTTATTTTTCTTTGCACAGTGTCTGAACGAACATTGTACCTACTAATAAAGGAATGAACAAACACTCATTGTACAGGTTATGGACCCAATATTCTTTAGTCAGGTTATTATTGTACATACATACCTATTATGATTTTTTAAACTGGAGTTTTGAACTATGAAAATATATCACTACGAAATGTAACATACATAAATCAAAATATTGAAGTTATGTCACGAAAAACCTTCTTTGGTAGCTGTCAATACATATCAGACATTGTTTAGTTGATTTTTAAGCGTCCCCAAACGAGATGAGGAGCTTCTCAATTCGTTTGTATTTCTTTAGTTCCAATGGCATATTGCCAGGATGTAAGTAGGTACTAGGTACACACAGAATATTACAAGTTAGGAAGATCTGCATCAAAGCCCGCGGTATCGGGCTTGTATCGAACCTTGCCCGCGCGATAACCGCACTCTCGTCCCGGCGCCCGAGCTGCGCACACGCACGCGCCCAAGCCAGAGGTGGGTACCGATCGTATTGTCGTGCTAACAGTGATATTGTGATGTAAATAGTGCCCAATTTGCAGGTAAGATGGTTAAGTTTACGTGTGAATTTTATGAGGTAACTAACTTTACAAGTTTATGTCCGGATGTCATTGAGACACAATAAGATAAATTTGATTTTAAAAATAACATTGTGTACATATGTTATTTTTTACTTTAATCATCTAATTGTGTATTGTATTTGTTTACAAGACTTTATGTAGGTCTTCTGTCATCAAGACATTATGAAACAACAACTCATTAAATCCCTTAGTTTAATTTCCTATATTCTAATTAAACGCAAAGTAGCAAACAAACACATCAAAGTGCCGATCGTTAATTTTATTTATTTTCTCCGATAACATTGTAGACTTACCAAATCTGAGTGAATATTACATAGTTGAACGGTGATTACATAGTTACACAGCGGGATAGGACCGCGATAGGGTATCGCTGCAGCAGGGTCACTCCGATAGCCGGAGTCAAGACGAAACGTCCGCCTTTGCTATTGTTTGCTATAGTGTAACTATACTCTCTTAACTATCTTTAACCATTACAGATCGCAATAACCCTCTTAATTTAAAGAATTAGACTAGTTATAGAATTAGCATGGAGCAAATATCCCATGACTTGTCTTGTGTTTTTTATTTACCTTATTTACTCATTTTGATTATTTCTAACAATCTCAGTATTAGATTGTTGATTCGTTGTCAAACCAGGTAATTTATAATTTAACTGAACAATTATCTCACATTGTTTTAGGCAGACAAAAAATATTGTTTTAACTTATTGTCTCGTTCGCGTGGCTTTGTATGTACTTTCTGAAATACACGTAAAACCACGACGATTTTTTCAATATTTATTATTTAACAATTGCTTTTTTTTTCTTTAATTTGAACAAGGTAAATATTCTTTAATATTAAAAATATAAATCGGTTCACAGTTACATACAATAATAAATAAGCTAGGTTATTTTAACACGACGTTCAATTGACATCAAATCTGAATGTAAAACACAAATTATCATCCTTCCACGAGCACGGCAATATTTCAGAAATGAATCTATACCAATATTATAAAGCTGAAGAGTTTGTTTGTTTGTTTTTTTGTTTGAACGCGCTAATCTCAGGAACTACTGGTTCGATTTGAAAAAAACATTTATCGAGGAAGGCTTTAGGCTATATAACATCACGCTGCGACCAATAGGAGCAAAGTTACAATGGAAAATGTGTAAAAAACGGGGGAAACGCGAACGAAGTCGCTGGCACAGCTAGTACAATATATTTTGGTCGGTAGGTATATCGGCTAACTTCATCACTTTTCTCACAGTACTTTGATCCTCGTGTATAAACAATGCTTATTTATTTAACCGCACGAGTAACGATGTAAATGAGATCATACAGCGAAGATATCTCCATGTTTATCTGTTTCGCACGCAAATCAGCCAGAATCGTCGCAATGCACTCTCAAGAGTGCACGGTGTATTCACTAGCTCGTCACTCTGGGTCAAAGTCGGGGGACGTAGGTACAGTGTAATGTAAACAATGTTTGTAATCTAACGCGAAAAGTGTAGGCACTCGCGTGAAAAAGGCGTGTTTACACGTATAAACCCACCACTAAGTTTGCGTTGGAAAACGGAGTAAGCGCAAACTTAAAACTCAAATTTCAAATCTTAAGAATAATTATTATTACAAAAATGCATTGAATAGCAAATTATTATTATTTTAAAAAACATTGCTGTACCTACCTACTAAATGTAACTTATGTACCTACTAGTTCGTTTAGTAGGGACAACAATGACTAGGTACGGGCACAAAATTACGGCTAATAACATAAGTATTCCACTTATAATTCTACAGTTTCTTCCCATTATTTTCAAGACAAAGCGACTCGAAAAATTACCTACAACATGCAATTCTGGATAAACTAGTCTATAAATTATAAAATACAATAAAAATGCACAGGCCAGGAGTATAACACAATCATGGAAATGATTTAAAAAACAAACATTAAATTTAAAAAATGCAACTTGATAGTCAGTCTCCTCACATGAGTGAATACCAATGATATGCTTGTGTAGGTATAATTTTCTAAATAGACATTTATATGAGTATTAGTGACCACGCATACTGAATGATTGAACCTTTCACCGCAGAACGCAGTCGGCAGCGATCGGAGAAAGTGAATCTCGTGGTGTTGTGGTGTTTGCATCTCTTGGACAAGCCACGGACAGACCACTACACGACATTTTTATCGATAACCCATCGGCTTTTGGAAACTATACCAGACAGGTGCGTAAAACCTTTTATTTGTTTTTTTGTTTGTTCAAATATCTTGGTATTTTATTTATTATTGCTTTCGCCTTTTTTGTTATCGAAAGAAATCTTCTTAAGTATATTTTTTTATTTAACAGATAAATATAAGGACTTAAATACTTTAATACATATTTAAAATCGAAATAGAACTAGGTTAGGTAAATTATCTAATCAGTGTCACAATAGTTTTAAACTGTTTGAAGGTTGATTGCTGCCGTCTATTTTAACAAATTAACAATGAATAACATAAATACGTATGCAGGTGCTTGCATTGTAGGATGAAGTGTTTATTAAAACTGAACGGTTTCAGTGATATATTTTTTTTATTTTCCAGAACTATAGAACTGTTTAACGGAAAATTATTGCATAACAAGTACAAAATATCTTTTATGCATTACCTTAGCAATTATTAGGTATTTTTTTACCATAACTGCCTGTGTAATTCAATTGATGTGTAAATTTTTGATATTTGCCGAAACAATAACAACTTAGTAACAGTGACTAATAAATCTATCGAAGTCTGGCTACCTATACAAAACTCTTATCAACGTTCTAAGATACATGCGTTATCGTGGCTTCGTTAAATTCGTTTTATCGGAAAGTGTAATTAATAGTATTTCAAGTGGCTTGAACTCTAAATCTTAGAGAAGATAAAATGTTGCGCCTATGTATCGCAATCGTTTTGACCGATAGCAAAAGTTCATTCTTTCTCTTCAAGGCTTTAATTAAATAGACTCAGTTAATGCACGGTCATACTTACACTTACCTTACACTACGGATACTCACAACGACATCCCATACATTCACATACGGATATCACGACCGTGGATAGACAAATATACTTAAATATATTTAATAACACACCCAGGCACGGAACAAACACCGAATTATAAAGTTCATACTGTAAAGTTTGTAGTATCTGTGAGTAATCCGTTTTTCTGCAAATTTCGTTTTTCAAAAATCTTATTTAAGTTAAGTAATAGGTATAGGTACGGTTACAATAATTCACGGCAATTATTAAAACGGAGAAAATAGTACATAAATGTAGTTATATTCTCTCGCGAAAGCAAATCTCCAAATTACCCACAAAATTTATAACCAATCATGTGTTGCACAATGTAAAACAATTTATAGAGCACAGCAAGTGGATCCTAGACTGGCCCGGGTAACAGAATTATTAGCCAATTAAGTACTAGATATCACGCATATTCGGTTTACCTAATTCACATCAAGTACACTACGATTTTCGCAAGCAAAAACCACTGGATCATGAAATTAATGCGATTTGGTTATGTTTGTACACAATTACCTACTGTTCAGGATGCCAGCCCATATGCCAATAAAATACAAATTTCAAGATTTAATTTTTAATGTTATATGTATACGCAATTTGAAATTTAACTCCATAGATATTGATCAACACACTACCGTCAAGTAGAGATATAAATTGAAACCTAATTTATATTTATACATAATACTCTTGAAGTTATCAGTCACACACACGCATACTAGAAAACGTAATAGATATATAAGTCACGGGTCAACTGATCAATTGCTGTAGTGCCGAAATATTGGGAGAACCCGATACAAAAACCATTATAAATACATACATACCTACCTATTGTAATTACCCAATTGTGTTATTACCCAATAGTGTAATCATTTCATTATGCTTTATTAAATTTTATATTTGCACGCACTTAGGGAAGTAGTTAGGCATAATTGTAAATATGTCTTATGTATGTTAGACTAGAGTTATTTATTAGTTCTTATAGTTCAAACTTAGTTATCATTTCACTATTAGACACTAAAGCTCAATTTTAGTAATCATTTTCATTTGTATTTGTATTGTGAGTCTTCAACCTTATGTAGGTACCTATTATTCAACTCTTTAACTGGTAATGGCGACTATATTGCCACCATAATTTAAACCATATTACCTCAAAATAAGGTTCAAAAGCAATGAAGTTTTCAAAATAGTATACTGGTTAAAGGGTTAACCCTATATTGTATCCAGTTTCAGTTGGTAGTTCGCGCCACATGCGCACGCGCAAGCCGTCGCAATGAAGTCTCGTCAGCGAGCCATGCGCTCGCGGCTCGCCGAAGAGGTTTACACATACTGCGCTTTCTGCATCGCACTGTCAGCGCTGCCCGCGCTAGCATTGTCTTATGTCGGTAAGTACCTACTTGAGGTAGGTACCTCAATGGTCTTTCATATTTTTATGTATATTACACAACATCAAATACTTACATTGATCTGATCCCGTGGTAAGTAGCTTAAGCACCTATATATTATTATAATTTTAAACTGTTATGGTCACCTTAGAAAACTGAAAGTGTCCGGGATATTTACCATCAAATCATTTTCGGGATTTTATCGGGAGCTCATTAAAACAAAACAACATCAATACATAGTATAAAACAAAGTCGTTTACGCTGTATGTCCGTATGTATGCTTAGATCTTTAAAACTACGCAACAGATTTTGATGCGGTTTTTTTAAATAGATAGAGTGATTCTTAACGAAGGTTTTTATGTAAAATTTACCCGAAGCGAAGCGAGGGCATGTCACTAGTAGTAAATATCCCGGACATTTTCAGTTTTCTAAGCTTATAAGTACCTGTGTTACGGATATTATCAGAATCAACACTGGATACACAATCATACTTAAATATATTTGATAACTCACCCAGATACGGAACAAAACACCGATGTTTGTCACACAAATATTTGTCCCGAGGTGGAATCGAACCCACGACTCTTGGAACCGTAGGTAACCACTGTTCCACCGAGCCAGTCCAAACTTTTTGAAGCTATATAGCAGTAATATCGCGCTTTCACAAAAATAGTCCTGATGCAAATGCAAAAATACGAGTGCCTTAACTGTGGCAAAATGCCAAGAGCTCAAACAAAAATCCACCTGCAAATCCGAGCGCTTACAAAGATTCTAATCTCGGTAAATGAAGAAACCTGTTATTCAACGTGACCATGCCGTTTTTTCCTACGCCTGCAAATAAATCAACTTAACAATCAGATTAGTACAAAACAAATAAATCAAACAAATCTGACCGTTTGGTTGATTTATTTGCTGGTGTAGGTAGACGTGTATGTTGTTAGTAATCCGCTGTCTACAGTGTACAGTGATACTGATATCATTAATAAGTAACGAGGGCCTATCTTTTACTAATGTTATGTTTCGTAAATTATTTTATTTAACTTTTCTTGATATTGTTCATCTGGTTTATCTGTCCTATATTGCTATGTCACCTTAAGTAATGAATACGATCACAAGGTCGACCAAGTTTCACCAATATGCCTACAATGAGGAGAGTTCCGTCTCCAATCATTGAATGTTTATAAACTTCTTATCGCATTTAAAACTGTCACTTGCACCTGTCTGTAATATTAATTTTGTATTGTTTTCTGAATTTAATGAGTCATTGGGTTTATTTTAATTTGATTATTTTTGTAACTATGATACTTTCCTTGTTAAAGTACACATATTTTTACCTTTTCCAAATTAACCTTATTATATCACCCAGGCTAAAAAGTATTGAAGCAAAAATCAAAAGAATGTTAAATCATCATAAGGTATCGTTATTAACGAGAATTATAATGTGCAATCAGGTAATTATTATTACAAAAAGACATGATTTTACAAGCTTTTATTTAACTTGCAATGTATGTATGTATGTATGTATGTATGTATGTTTGTGTGTTCGGGTGGAATTTTATAACTCAATTTTAAGGCACTTGCCCTCAACCGATTGAGCTGAAATTTTGCATGCACGTGTATATCCGATGACAATGCAATATTATTATGACATGGAGCTGATCTGATGATGAAGTCGGAAGATAGCCATAGCAACTCAGTAATTAAATAACATAACCACATCGAGTTTGGGCTCATTTCATTCGACTAGATGAGTACTTTGGTGCTAGATAGTAACCAAGGTCTGATGATGGAGCCGGAAGACAGCCAAAGGAACTCAGTACTTAAACGACACAACCAAATCGAGTTTGGGCTCGTTTGATTCGCCTAGATGAGTACTTAGATGCTAGATGGTAACCAGGGTCTGATGATGGAGCCGGAAGACAGCCAAAGGAACTCAGTACTTAAACGACACAACCCCATCGAGTTTGGGCTCGTTTGATTCGCCTAGATGAGTACTTAGATGCTAGATGGTAACCAGGGTCTGATGATGGAGCCGGAAGACAGCCAAAGGAACTCAGTACTTAAACGACACAACCCCATCGAGTTTGGGCTCGTTTGATTCGCCTAGATGAGTACTTTGGAGCTAGATGGTAACCAGGGTTCGATGGTGGAGCCGGAAGATAGCCAAACGAACTCAGTACTTAAACGACACAACCCCATCGAGTTTGGGCTCGTTTGATTCGCCTAGATGAGTACTTTGGATCTAGATGGTAACCAGGGTCTGATGATGGAGCCGGAAGACAGCCAAACGACCTTGCAATAATGATGCGTTGAATGAGATGAACAGACTTAGGAACTTACAAGGTGAAAACTAAAAGTATAAAATAAATTAAGGTAAAAATCTTTAAAAACAAGCTTTTATTTAAATGCGCTAAAAAGAAAAAAATAAACTTTTACACTATAACTTTACTGTCAACTTATAACATTTCAAATTCAACATATTTGACACAATTTATATGTTTTAAAAGCTTGTCGCGAGATTTAAGTACTCGTATTTACTTTCTTAGTTTAAAATGTTTAATAGGCAGGTATTTTAAAACTTGCTTTTAAAATTACGAGTAGGTACTTAAATCTCGCGACAAGCTTTTAAAACATATAAATTGTGTCAAATATGTTGAATTTGAAATGTTATAAGTTGACAGTAAAGTTATAGTGTAAAAGTTTATTTTTTTCTTTTTAGCGCATTTAAATAAAAGCTTGTTTTTAAAGATTTTTTTACCTTAATTTTTTTTATCATAAACTCATCGTGCACTTGGCTGCTTTTTTATACCCACATATTCGGAGCCTTAGGGCGCGAATTTTATCTTTTGGTATGTTCGTTCACAGTTGTAAGGATCAGCAAACACTTATGGCTGAAGCTGCTGTCGAGCCGCTACCCGGGGCTGGAGTTCATCAGAACAGATACCGTGCGGTCTCTGCTGGACACGCATCGGAATCAAGGCATCATCAATGTGCTGCTATCAGTTCAAGGTAAACTCAATCGCAGCGATGTTTAGTTGTCTATGTGCTGGTATGTTAACCAACTATGATTCACGTAGATTCCACCCGACCATATCAGAACTCCATAAAAGTAACTGACCAAGAGGGTAGTTGAGTATTTTTTTATAATTTTTATAAATGCAGAGTAATCTGGTGAAGACTGAGTGAGTAAATTTTGGTTAATTGATTTCACCAGATCACCAGTTTGTGTTAAATTCGAAATTACTAAAAAAATAAGTATTTACATTTATTTTACTACCCCTAATCACACTAACACTTATCTCAAATCAAAAGATACCCTCGAAAGATGCACTTTGGTACCCAAAAAAAATATTTCGATATGATCTGTAACACAGGCACGCCAAACGTCGAAGACATCAAGCAGCAGCTGTCAGAGCACGTGATCAACCGCCGCGACCGGAACGGTGACGTCATGTTCCCCCGTCTGCGGCACCAGCTCGTCTCCTGCTGGGGGAACTACGCGTGGGACGCCAGCGCGCCCTTCCGCCCCGAGAACCACTTCGTGGTCGCCACCGCTGTGTATAGGGGCCGGACGGTGTCTGATAGTAACATCCAGGTGATTACGTTATCTTTTATGAATGTCAACAATTCCCACGCACGCAAGAGGAGACAGCTTAAACTACTGTGCACTTGCACTGTACACATCATTTGGAAATTTTAAATTTATGAAAACAATGATTGTTTGTTTTTATTATTGTTCAGAATCTAAGCAATTAATGGATTTAATGGAATTAATGGAACGTATGGCACGACTCGGCAGGAATTAAATATTGAATATAATGCTCCTTTGTACCCTCGCGCTTCTAGAGACTTTCCGAGTTTGCCCTTAGAATGATATGCCACGCGTAAAGCCCAATGTGCGTAAGAGCTTACCTATTCATCTCTATTTCCAGGAATACGTCAGCGACATAGTATCAAAATACTTCCCGAGCGACCAGCCCCCATGGCAATACATCATCATCCCTTGCGTATCTCCCGAGCCCAAATACTACATCCTAGTCCGAGTACACCACTTGCTTTTATCAGGGAAACGCTCCATCAACATTGGGGACTTACTTCTGCTGGAACAACTGGGACAGAGAGAACGCTTAGACGAACCGGCCCAGTTCACGCAGCAAAGTCCTTTAGCCAAGCTGTTCCCAACTCCGTCAGCTATCCCGGAACTGTGGGAGAAATTAAACGAGAACTTATCGAATTCTTGGAACGAATTCGTCTCTGAATACGACCCTGTGGAAAGCCCGAGAGCCCTGAAGTCGCTACCCGGGGCGTTCCATGTGGCTGGATTGGTGCTGATATCTGGCGTCAGCGTGTTAAGAGAGCTGGCTAAGAAACGTTCGAGCGACAAGCGGTTAGGATCCGAGCCTCCTGTGACAGCAACGATGCTCATAGCTGCTATACAGCGGGAGTGTAAGCGAAGAAACTTGACTGTTCCAAAGGTAAGACAGCAATACAATCTATATTTATCTTGATTTTATGATGACTTATCAATTATTTGATGGTATACTTCAAGTAGAAAAGATAACATGATCAGAATATTTCAAAAAAATGTTAACTTTCCAACACGTGGAAAGTCTTCCCAAACTCATCCACGACTTACGATTAAACAAGTCACACGTTGTTACACTCAGACAATATGTGTTAATTTATCAAAATCGTCTCACCACGACTTCTCTTTAATTTCAGATACTGCTCTCCCCGTTAGTAACAGTTGATCCACGAAAATGGCCCCGACGTGTGTTGGGGACAGCCATGTCAACCGCTCGCACAATCATAAAGTTGCCGTTCAGGGTTAAAGACGAGTTGGTAGCTCTCAACGAGCTCAGAAGCACCGGTCATGTGAAGCAGATGAATACTTTAACGTGGCAGTACGCGGAGTTAGCGCAGCTGTGTGCAAGGGCTATGTATGAGGCGTGGAGGGGGCTCGTGGAGACTTACAGGGCGCCCGCGAAGCTTTGGGAGGACACCGTGAGAGCTGACGACGGGAAGAGGCATCTGCTGCAGACTGTTTCGTTGTGCGGAAGAAAGGTGAGCAACGAAGCGAGCTAATTAAGAACACAAAAAATTATGTAGATATACGTAGTTAGTAGTAGTTATTTTTTTCCTAACTGACTAACGATGATGGCTTGGAGTAGCCTTGTCATCATCACCGGACTTGCGCGGATGGCTCTCACCCCTAAAGTTAGTAGCAGTATGATTCTAGAATCAAACCAGAATGCTGATTGTGTCACTATCCCTTGACATAAGAAAAATTAAGGTAGTAAAGTTCATACCACTGTTTCGCGCACATTTGGGCACATTAACTTCTACGTGGTTCTTCCTTGAGTTTATAATTATTGTCTTGTATTCTTATTCCAGGTCACAGCATGGTCACAGCCAGTAGAACGGGAAGGCATCGAACGAGCCGCCCGTGCTTTAGGTGTCTCCTCCACAGACATCGCGCTATACGCAGCTACCGACGCGCTCCGGGCATATTTCGAGCAAGTGCAGTCCGACCGGCCTGAGGTCGTACTCACTACGGCAAGAGCTGCTTCTGAAGACTTCCTGTTTACCTTCGCGGAGGGGAACGGAAAGAGTTATAAGAAATCGCAGACGGGAGGTGAGTGAATAAAGATCAATGATGTGTTTAAAATACCTATGTTCGTCAGTAATTTAGACTAGATACCTACTACATATAGCTTCTCTTTTTGGATTTGATTAGAGCTTACTGAAAAGACACTATTCACATTCCCGAAACATTAATGTGTAAATAATGCCAGAAAAAAGAGAGTAAAATTATACCATTGCAAACATTCAGCTCAATCGCTTAGACACACTGAACACTGATGCTGTTCACTGAAACCCTTATTTTTCACGACCTGGTTTTCTTAACATAACAACTACTTTTAGAAAGTACACTTATTCATTCGTACAATGTATATTCCAGGAATGGTCTGCCTCTCGCTGCCAATAGGAGCAACTCCACGCCGCATAGCCTCAGTGGTGGAGCAGGCCTGCAACCGGCAAACTGCCCTGGCCGGGGTCTTCGCCGCCCAGGCCCGCTGCGGAGCCCTGACACGAGCCGTGCCTTCGCCCTTCGCGAGACTAACGCTCAACATGCTATCGAGGCGATACGCTGTTTCGTACGCGGAAATAACCGCGCCCGTAGACGCCAGGCAACGAACGACTTTGTGGGGACAGACCGTAGATGCTGTTATATATTGGAGGCCGCCTCAAGCAAACATTAGTGAGTATTGCTACGCAATGCATTGATACACAAGTATTCATATTTGGGTGTACAATTTAACTCAGCATTTAACGCATTATTGCAGTTTATATTAAGATATTCAAAAATAGGAAAGACCTTTCTTGGGCCCGATCTACCATTGAAGTATTTCTTAAATCACATTTAGCGGCTTATTTGCTTGCGCGATGTAGGTTCGCGTACGAATGCTACTAGTAGTATGTAATAACGCCATTAACTGCCTCGTTGGTCTATTGGTAGCAAGTGCTGCGTTAGGACCGAGAGGTCCCCGGTTCGAGTCCGGGGTCGGGCAAAATTTGTGTGAGTTTTTCTGTAATGAAATTACTCAGCCCGGAGTTAGGAAGTTGGCGGTTGAACGCCCGTGCCTCGGAAAGCACGTTAAGCCGGTGGTCCTGCGCCTGATCTCTCATCGGTCATGTCGGATTGCCGTCTCACCGAATTATGAGAGTGAGGGAATAGAGAGTGCACTTGTGTTTGCGCGTACACTTGTGCACTATAATATGTCCTGCGCACTTGGCTGATCTCAATTGAGATCGGCCGCCATGGCTGAAATCAGTCGGACGCCTTTTTTAATAACGCCATCTACCGGTTGCTGTTGGAACTTCATCGACGGTCGCCTCATGTATTTTGTATTCCCAAACCCGTAAAGCCGTTATGACTCGTGTCTCCAATGTTCCAGGCATGTCGCTAACAGTGATCCAGTACGCGGACTCGGTGCGGCTGGCGGTGATGACGGACGCGCGCCTGTCACCGCAGCACGGCGTGCCGGCCGCGCGCTGGCCCGCCGCCGTGCGCGCGCTCGTCGCCAAGGTCGACCAGGAGGTCGCACGGATCTCTGCCCAGGCACAGGTATATTACACACCTAGCAACCCTGGTTAACAGGGTATCTTACATCAGGCACCGGTATCTTTCACACCTAGCAACTCTGGTTACTAGGGTGTCTTATAGAGGCACTCAGTGGGACACATTCAACGACCAAACTGGCGGCAGGTGGCTGCGAATTGAATAGTGGGTCGAAGATCGGCTACGTGTCGCTGAGCCATCGTAGTAAGAGTATAGAAGAGTCTTTCGACAAAAAAAAGAGTTATGACCTGTTGGCGGCAGTATTCTGCGATTCTTAATTTCTCTGTTTTTAAGAGTTTTACACCATCAAACGCATCGAGCACGTAAATAATTTGTGTGATATCGAACCACCTGCCCCCTAGCGGCTAATTCGCACAACCCAAAGTCGCTAACAAGAACAGTGCAACCACACTCCACTGTCTCTTACATAGGATTACCCATCCATCTATGTAGGCCACTATCATCTTTAAGCAATGATTAGACTAGTTTCATTCCCTTAACGTGATTAAAAAATTGTTTTTAATTTCAGGCCCAGAGCATACCACTGATAATAACGCCCCCAGAGGTTCAAAATACCGAAACAGAAGAAGCCAGTCACGTGGAACCATCTCCAAGCTCCCTGCGGCCTCCCACGGCGGAGATGGTGAGCCCCCCACCAGTCAGGCGTCGCATTGCCCATTAGACCTCACTGATGTTAACGCTTCATAGCGCAAAATGACAATCGCAAACGTCAAGCACTAAATGACTAGGTCGCAAACGTCAGGTGAACAGAACAGTCGCAATGTTAAAGGAGACCCTTCAGATAAGGGTAAGATAGTAAATGACTAAGAAGATAAATAAAGAGTGGGTTGCATTAACGTCATAATAGCGATATTATAGCAAAATGTCAAAGGTAAAACGAGCTACGATAACAATTTTCAAGGTCAACTATACGATGGGGTGTTGTCCTTTCTTAAGTCTTCTAAGCCTCAGTACATTTACTGCAGTCGGAGACTTTCATCAAGCTACCAGCTACCAAAATACATTCAGTCTATCCTTTTTATGATGCCATGTTCTGTCACTTTTATTTTATGACAGAAAAATAATGAAGCGCGAAATTAAATATAGAAATTTAGGTAGGACTATATTTAATGTGTTGGCTAGTAAACAGGAAACTAGCGCTAGTCTTAGACTCTCTTACTAGGTATGGAAATATATTTATAACAAAGATTAAAAGTGAAAATGATGTGCTGTGAATAATCGCTATATTGTTTGCTGTGTTGTTAGTACTGAAATACTGTAAGCTTTGGTAAAGTTAACTAGAGTTTTTGAAGTTAAATATTGCTACGATTTATATACATAATATTATGTACCTATAAATAAATCGTTTATAATGACACGACTCGGCGTTACGTAAAAGTCGTTTAGATATTCGTAAATGCAATACTGCATAACTTATAACAATAATATGATATTGGACTTTGACTGTTTACTCATATCGTAAACCTAATTAGTAAATTAATGACAATATTTTATCGCTTACTACAGTGGTCATTTTGTACTGCTACACTTATAAGCTGGTGATATGTAACAGTTACTATTTATCCAATATGATTATCAGCAACCCAAAACATAAATATTTTTCAATTGAATAAAATTATTTAATATAGTCTTTTTACTTAAGCAATATTTTGTTTTAGTACTACCTATAAGGTAAAATGAGGTTATAAGTTTATAAATATGAATGCCAAAAATATAGAATGACAGCATCCTTTTGTATTCATTTAGTTAATTTAAATTCAAGAGGAGGCTAATATCGTCTGTACCTGACTTTATGTTTTGAATGTGTTCTATAGCCTTGTGCCCTTACCAACCAAAGGTAAACTATGACAGATAATAAGTACCTAAGTAGTTTTAGGGTATTTAAAGTATGCACTATGGTGCGATATTTTGTAATTTTATATTTGAAAATTAAAGTGACATATTTTTTAAAGCAGCATTTTCCTTTTTTGTAACTAGTTCCTGGGCCAACCTTAACAGACCTGAATCAGAGGATGGTTACAATTTTCCATTCAGTCTGTATCGACCTCGAAGCAGTACAAAGTGACGACTTGACTTGAGTTGATTTTAACAAAGTTGTTGTGGAATTTATGGTGGTCCCCAATATCCACATAAAACATCTCTCATTGTACCAGGTCTGCTAAGCTGTGGCAATGAATAAGCAAGCCTATCTTTAGCTACAGTTTATAACATAGAAGGAAGTATCGAAATATCGGGGATAATAGAACCCTAGGACTAAATGTCAACTTAAAACCTACACTACAATCCAGCTAATAAACTACCAGATACTAAAAACGTTATATTATGAATCTACACTAACTATAAACATACGGTCGCGACCATGACTCGTGTAATCCAATCAAAACGGCGGGCAATAAGTAGTCATGTCTTTCATCATCATCATCAGCCTAAAAGGCCGTGCACTGCTGGACGTAGACCCATAATGTAAGATTTATATAATGGACCGCGAAAAATTTAAGTCATATACCTACTACTGAAATGCATGAAAGAATTGAGGTAAGTATAAAAAAATTAAAAAAAACTTATACAAACGTATTTATTATTTCTTAGACCTCTTCTTAACCTTAGTACTGGTCGTGTTCCTCTTCTTACTCTCCGGTTCCTTCTGAACTGGCTCTGCCTCATCGGCCTCCATGGGCACGTAGCTGAAGCCAGGGATGTGAGGCTCCACCAGCTGGAAGACCAGCTTCCGATGTTGGAGGTTGGTGCTGTCCAGACTGAGACGGACGGTCAACTCGTCGAAGGTTTTAAGCACGACACCGTCACACTTTTGGTTGTTTTCCTGGAGAGAAAGAGGTAAGGTTTTATGGTGGGTTCGATTTTTGTTCATATGTAGGTACATATGAACTTAATATTATTTTACTTATAACTTAATATTATATTTTCGTACATTGAGGGAGTCAGTATTTTGTGTAAGCATGTGTTAGCTTGTGAGTCAATGAATACGCGAACTCATCTACCGTATGTGTGGTGTGTGTGTGTACCTCCTCGTCGTAGCTGAAGCGGTCGGCGGGCAGGTACAGCGGGCCCTCGAGCCCGTAGCGCGGGACAGCACCTGCAGCGCGTGTATGTGTGGTGTGTGTGTGTACCTCCTCGTCGTAGCTGAAGCGGTCGGCGGGCAGGTACAGCGGGCCCTCGAGCCCGTAGCGCGGGACAGCACCTGCAGCGCGTGTATGTGTGGTGTGTGTGTGTACCTCCTCGTCGTAGCTGAAGCGGTCGGCGGGCAGGTACAGCGGGCCCTCGAGCCCGTAGCGCGGGACAGCACCTGCAGCGCGTGTATGTGTGGTGTGTGTGTACCTCCTCGTCGTAGCTGAAGCGGTCGGCGGGCAGGTACAGCGGGCCCTCGAGCCCGTAGCGCGGGACAGCACCTGCAGCGCGTGTATGTGTGGTGTGTGTGTGTGTACCTCCTCGTCGTAGCTGAAGCGGTCGGCGGGCAGGTACAGCGGGCCCTCGAGCCCGTAGCGCGGGACAGCACCTGCAGCGCGTGTATGTGTGGTGTGTGTGTGTACCTCCTCGTCGTAGCTGAAGCGGTCGGCGGGCAGGTACAGCGGGCCCTCGAGCCCGTAGCGCGGGACAGCACCTGCAGCGCGTGTATGTGTGGTGTGTGTGTGTACCTCCTCGTCGTAGCTGAAGCGGTCGGCGGGCAGGTACAGCGGGCCCTCGAGCCCGTAGCGCGGGACAGCACCTGCAGCGCGTGTATGTGTGGTGTGTGTGTGTGTACCTCCTCGTCGTAGCTGAAGCGGTCGGCGGGCAGGTACAGCGGGCCCTCGAGCCCGTAGCGCGGCACGAGCACCTGCAGCGCGTTACGCTTCACCGCCAGCACGACGCCCGCTTCCGTCTCCACGCGCTGCTTGAACAGGATCTGGAAACGATCGATTCGTTGATGAGTACTTTGGGTGTTCAATTTTGAATAACTGAACTAGTTATACATACATGCATAACATCACGCCCTTTTTCCCAGAGGGGTAGGCATTAATCACTTCCAGCCATGTGCTACGATCCTGGCCCCTTCATGCATGCTCGTCGATTACGGGTACTTTTGATTTGACCTCTCTTTAAGATTTGACCTAGGTATTTGGTGATGAAAGAAAAGAACTAGTTATACAATCAGGTTCCTCCGTCCGCTCGACCCTGGTACTGTGACGTCATCGCGCAGGATCCCTCTCGCTACGTACGTGCGTGTTGAGCGCGACGGACGCGCGGCCGGCGTACTGCGCCTGCCGGTGGCGGTAGTTGAGGTTGTCGCAGAGCGCGTCGGCGCGGCGCGTGTCCAGCAGCGTCGCGTGCGTCACGTCCGCGCCCACGCTCGACTCTGGTACTGTGACGTCATCGCGCAGGATCCCTCTCGCTACGTACGTGCGTGTTGAGCGCGACGGACGCGCGGCCGGCGTACTGCGCCTGCCGGTGGCGGTAGTTGAGGTTGTCGCAGAGCGCGTCGGCGCGGCGCGTGTCCAGCAGCGTCGCGTGCGTCACGTCCGCGCCCACGCTCGACTCTGGTACTGTGACGTCATCGCGCAGGATCCCTCTCGCTACGTACGTGCGTGTTGAGCGCGACGGACGCGCGGCCGGCGTACTGCGCCTGCCGGTGGCGGTAGTTGAGGTTGTCGCAGAGCGCGTCGGCGCGGCGCGTGTCCAGCAGCGTCGCGTGCGTCACGTCCGCGCCCACGCTCGCCGCCAGCAGGCGGTGCACGATGACGTCGGCGTATCTGCAACGAGGGAAAATACCATACAATTATTTTAAAAAAACCTGCAAAGTGCAAGTAATACTCGCGCACGAGGGGGGAGGGCCAATTATGTAAAAAAGACATATTTATGGTATGTTGTTATAGCGGCAACGGAAATACATCATTTGTGAAAATTTCAGCGTTTTAGCTATGACGGTTTATGAGATACAACTTGGAGACAGTTTAACTGCCCTTATCAATCGCTAGGTATCCCCACCTCCTAAAACTAAAAGTGTTTCGTAAACGTAACCTCTAGCTTATTCTATTACTATTCTTGATTGACTCTCGTAGTTAAACCAACCCACCTCCTAATAGGCGAGGTGAAGTGCGTGTATATGGGACAGGCGAGCCCGTAGTGATAAAAGTCGTCTGCGGCGCGTGTGCCGCTCGCGAAGTACACCGCCTGCTGCATGCAGCGCGTCGCCATGATGCGAAGCAGCGTGTTGAAGAACGGGCGTCCCGGGATACGAGCCTCGTCTAAGCTTTTGGAGAACGACTTGTTCGTAGACACGTCGAGGTCGAAGCCCTGGAAAAAGAATTAAAAAATATTACAATTGACCAAGTAGGTAATTGTTTTTTTTTTCTGACTAATCATAATCATCATCGCCAACCCATATACGTCCCCACCGCTAGCCCGCTGGGGCACGGGCGAAACCTAAATTAGGGCGATAAGACCTTAGTCGATAACGCTGGCTAAGTGCGGGTTGGTCGACTACACAACCTTAGAATTTCTTCGTAGGTGTGCAGGTTTCTTCGCGATGTTTTACGTTCACCGTTAAAGCGTCTAATAATGGGGAATATTGCACACATTTTTTTTTTATTATAGAAATCAATCTTTAATATCGAAGAAATATGAATGTAATTCTATTTTTCAATTTACTTTAACGACAAGCGAGATAGAGCTGTTTAAAGTTCCCGGGTGGACAGAGAGATCCGATATGGCAGATGACGTCACAATTACACTACGGCCTTTATTTATTTATTTATTTATTTTTTACGGCCATACGCGATCCATAGAAAACTCCGTTTTGTAAGAAAGAGATAGAAAATTAACTTTAATTCCTTATAAATCCTTCGTTTGTGAACCGATTTTCATTTTTATTTCACATTTTAGTATATGTTTAAGCCTTTTTTCATAAGTTGTTGAAAAATTCAATACATACATACATACATACAATCACGCCTTTTTCCCAGAGGGGTAGGCAGAGATCACATCAAGCGATCCACTTTTCACCTCTGTGGGAAACGTGACGTGACGGGTTGTGGACCACGTCGCCGCCATTCTGCCTTGTGCATTGTTTTAACAAGGTCATTGCGTTCCCACGAGTAGCAAGGATATATTATGACGGAAATATAAAAATTCAAGATTGCAGTTTTATGCATATTCCCCATTGCACATAAGTTGTAATGTTGTCTAGTATGCAATGTGCATACCTGTTGCCTAGCGGCCTTGAGGAAGGCGGTGAAGTTGGCGGGCGGCGGCGCGGGGTGCCGGCGCAGCAGCGCGCACTGCGGGTAGTCTGCGGCGAGGCGCTCGGCCACGCTGACGTTCGCGAGCAACATGAACTCCTCCACCATCGAGTTTGTGTCCACTATCTTCTTCGTTTGCACTTCTATTGGGTCGTGCGTTTCTGAGTCCACCTATGAATAAAATTTAAAAAAAACACATTTATTTCGGACAAAGTATCCATATGGGTTAGTATTACAGCAGAAACACAAAACTATAGTTAGTAGTACCTATTATACTCTTTTTCACCTAAGATGATCCCTGTGACACTTCATTGTGTTCTGAATCACGCATTTTACGTTTGACAAACGAAAATAATTTCATTGCTCACTTTTTTCATTTTATTGCGGCGTCATTAGGAAAAATATTAAGATAAATATTTTTATACTTTTAAAAGGGAAACAGTATCGTTTAGTTTAATTTAATGTAATAGAAAATTTTAAATAGTAGCTATGCAGTTCGTATACGTAGAATGGAACTTACTACATTCCATTCTATGTATACTGTACCTATGCAGACATGTATGTATATTTTCTCATATCAGTTACTCTTCTTTCATTATTTGTATCTTATCACATCATTCATTATTTCATATCATTCTATACTTCCATATTTATCCATATCATATTCATAAGGTAGGCTCCTCACACACTACTCCTTGACTTATCAACTTATGGTACTTAATATTTCATATGGGCTGGCCAGTGCCCTTATTCCACATAAACATCATATCATTATTTATAGGTACAGACAAACATTAATATTTTTAATTAATCTCTCCTTATCACACATATCTCGCTGTACACAGCGTTATTAATAGGGTCACGATTTCCAAATATTTTTACGGAGAGAAACTCGTCTACACCATAATCAAATATAGGACCTAATCCCTATGGTCTGTACCTAGTACCATGTAAATATACTGCAACAACGGTTCACTTTTAAGATTCTCTGACCTCCAAATATTTTCACGGAGAGAACCTCGTCTACGCCATGATCAAATAAAGGATCCGACACCGTTTTGCATCTTCTACGTGTGTGCTCTACCTTATCTACGTATATCTCATATACATAATTCACAATCACAATCCAATCCCAACTAATAAACAACGTGAGTCACAATCAAACAAATGTAGTAAGTAGAAAAATATTGCTCTTGGGTGATCAATCCAATGACATTAAAAATCTACAGCATTTAAAACCTTTCTGAATAACTTTCCATACACACAATCCATTCATTTCTAAACTACTATCATTATCCATTTCTTTCATTCGGAATGTAACTAATTGGTCTCTAAAAGGACACAAAAGATTTTAATACACTCGCGTTTACCTAACTATTATCCTATTCCGATAACTCTTCTTTAATTTAACTCTTCCTATTGTCATATTAAAACACCTTCATCAAATTACCTTTTTCAAAACTTAACTCAAAATTAATTTATCAGTATCAAATATGTAATGGCAGACATTATAATCTTTTCCCAGTCGGTTAAAATAAACATTCCATCGCTGAGTAAGTTACGCTAAATCAAATTACATTCATTTGCAAGTAAGTCATAGATTCCTTTTGTTCACAATAATAATAAGATACCTGGTAACAGAAATTGCTGACGTATTGATTTGACACATGAGATGTCGCCGTATTTGGGGCAATGCACATTTTGCCACTACCTAACTGGCAAAACATGATGCAATCTCTGGATATATTTAAGTTAGATTGATTTAGATTTTAAGTCATCACATTTAATAATTTTAAAAAAACAATAAAATTATGTAACTCTCAATTACATTTAGAAAAAAAAATTAAGTAACTGTATACATATTCAGATAAAAAAAACTTCATAGAGCAATATCATATTATTAGTAATAATCTGAAAATAGTAATTTACGCAAAAATTATGTCCTAGAGAGAAAAAAAAATCGACACTAACCTTGTCAGGTTCACGTCATGACCCACAATTTCCAGTGTTTAAATTTTGAATTTGACCCGTCACCTTCATTATCTAAACATTAAATTGATAATATGAAAAAAAAAAAAATCTAGACATGGTGGGTAATAAAAAGCAACTTAATTTGGTACATTATAAAAGAAAAAGGATAAAATAAAAAAAAAAAGAGTGTCCACTGGATCTTCACATCACTGTGTCTTCAGATCACGTGTTGATGACGTGGCACTATACTCCCGGCGCCTATTCCTACATCTGACGCCATGGTGCGCCCGGCTGCCAGCGTCCATATTCTTCGGACACCAACATCTCCCGGCAGCCAGCAAAAAAAATCATCCTTCGGGCGCCATCATCGCCCAGCGCCCCGCAATCACTATATACTTCATCTTCTTATTGTTCACACAAAAAAAGTCTCGAGAAAAAAAATTGTCCAACAAATTTCACTTTCAATAACGTTCCTGATCACTGATCCTAATCCGCGCAGCACTGCCCAAAGGCAGCACTGCATAGGTACAAGAACTGCATAGGTATTTAAAATGATTAATTTTAATATTTTTCCTAATGACGCCGCAATAAAATGAAAAAAGTGTGCAATAAAATTATTTTCATTTGTCAAACGTAAAATGCGTGATTCAGAACACAATGAAGTGCCACAGGGATCATCTTAGCTGAAAAAGACTATAAGTAAATTAACACATTACCACTCACTGATCACTGCCGGTGGGGGCGCCAGCCGTAGCTAACGGGTAAACGTGATGGTAAAATTCGCATTAGTGACTCGACACATAGGTAGCTCAGTAGTTAGAGCTACTGACGCGATGTCTGAAGACCGGTGGAAAACGTCCCCGTTCAGGCGGGGTCATTAATGTGATTTGTTTTCAAATTTTTAATTTGGAACAAAATATAGAAACAATATTAAAATTTAAACCTAAAACGTTACTTTAGCATCTAACAATTTATTTCAATCAATATATTTACTTTTTCGGGTTGTAAAAATTACTAAAACAGTTTGTTGTTGGCGACTGACCTGGAACCTTATCTCCGGCGAAGCGAGCAGCAGCGCCCCGTTATCCAATCTCTTCTGCTTCAGTTTCTTAGCGAGAGCGTTCAGTATGCGTAATGAGCTTGCGACTTCATCCTTCCGTTTGCTATCATCAATCGCTATCTGCGCCTCCTCGTACGTCATCGCTGCTGCTGACTGAAAGCACGGTACAAGTTAGTTTGTAAGTTGGCCGATAGATGGCGCTGATTCGAGTTACGATGTTGACACGCTTCTACGAGCAGTTTAATGAACTAGCACCGGGGCCGCTTATGTAGCGTAAGTTACCTGCAATGTCGGAAAAATTTCTAACATATTTTTAGTCGAAGTAAGTTATCAATGATTTTATTTACCTTAATAACACTCTTGTGGAACTTAGTGGAGAGCACGTTGGCGTTCTCGTCGATCTCCCACACGCAGGAGAATGCCAGGCGCTCTTCGTTCCCGCGTAGAGAACACAGGTTTGAACTGAGAAGGTCTGCGAACAACAATTACCGTGGGTTATTGTACACAGTAAACATACTACTTTATCAAATAACCCCTCTATCTTCCATGAAAAAGGTACACACGCATATCCCCTCTCCTGAGGTACCATACTTATTTATTTAAGGGAAGGAAGGCGTAATAAATAAAACCTACAACGTCATCGATGTGGACCCCGTTTTAACGCAAGAGTCCGTAAGAGGCGGGCGCGTCCAGTGCGCCCGTCATTTAGTATCCACAGCTCCCATCGTATAGTAGGTACGAAGCTATATTAAGGATCGTAGTAGCCTACATACGATGTTTCACTACGCATCAGTCAATATCGTCACAAAAGGAAAGGAACGTGTAACGCGTCGTATAGTATCCATAGTAACCGTCGCGTAGTGCGAAGCAATATAAAAAGGATTGCAGCGGTCTACTTATTATCATGTTTGGCTGAGCGTCAGCAGATATCTATCAATAGCCAAAATACGATTCCATGTCCATGGATGCTACCTACTATTCTAAACATCTCTCTCTTCAGTCGTTCACTCTTGACAGAGTGGTCGTGGTTGTATGTTGAGACGTATCTAATGTGGATAATGCAGCTCTTGCAATGCGCCTCCACTTGCCACGGCCTTCAGCGTTACGGAAACATTGGACTATGGTAGTTTGTGTAGCAGCTTTTATCAGGTCTGTCCAGCGCGTAGGTGATCGACCACGCGACCGCTTGCCTTCCACTCGTCCCTGGACAACGAGACGTTCCATGGAGTTTTGGTTTCGTGTAACGTGCCCGAAGTATTTGAGGATTCGTATTTGCACAGTCGACGATAATCTCTCCTTAACTTTAAGTTCTTCCAAGATCGAAACATACCTGGCACCATATCAATCCTCCTATCGACCAGATACACCGTGGTCGATCTTTCAGCAGCCTCCTTGTCCAATGCTGTATCCGGGCGCACGTAGTACGTAACGTCGGCGATGTGCACTCCCACGTTGTACCGCGCGAGCCCGTCGGCGCTGGACGCGGGCAGCGCGTCGTATAGTAGCCATAGTAGTCGTCGTATGGTGCAATATAAGGGATTGCAGCGATCTACTTATGATGTTTGGCTGAGCGTCAGCAGATATCGTCAGCAGCAGATATCTATCAGTAGCCAAAATATGATTCCATATGCTAAACTCACCTGGCACCATATCAATCCTCCTATCAACCAGATACACAGTGGTCGATCTTTCAGCAGCCTCCTTGTCCAATGCTGTATCCGGGCGCACGAAGTACGTGACGTCGGCGATGTGCACTCCCACGTTGTAGCGCGCGAGGCCATCGGCGCTGGGCGAGGGCAGGGCTCGCGCGTGCAAGGCGTCGTCGATGTCGGTGCAGCCGGGCGGGTCCACCGAACAGATGCACGTCGAACGGAGGTCGACGCGCTTCTTTATCTCCTGTGAAATGACTAGGGTTAGCCACGAATGTCTAGACAGTGTAATGATCATATTAGACTAACGGAAACAATTGATGTTGTTAGAACTCAATTTGTTATGATTTTTTCTATGTTTTGTGGAGGCAATTTATGAAATTGAGTGTCATGATCAGTTTAAACAATGTAAAACTGTGTCAAGTTTGGATTATAATAACATTTACAAATCTAATGACACAAACCATGAAGTTGATTAAGGGCTTTAGTTCTTTAAGCCCCACACAAACCCCATCTCTACATAAGAGCTGAGCAATCGCCACCGCGACCAGATGTTTACTCCGACTGGTAGATGATGACGATGATAATCATGATGGTGGTGGTAGTGATGATTACGACGACGTCGTGCTCCAACAGGATCACCTCGTTCTCTGCGACGATGATGATGATGATGATGATGATGATGACGTTACCTCCTCCGGTATGGTCCAGTCGTCGGGCGGCAGGCACGCCAGCACGGCCTCGCTGAAGCGCGCGTGCGGCACGTCGTGCTCCAATAGGATCACCTCGTTCTCTGCGACGATGATGATGATGATGATGATGATGACGTTACCTCCTCCGGTATGGTCCAGTCGTCGGGCGGCAGGCACGCCAGCACGGCTTCGCTGAAGCGCGCGTGCGGCACGTCGTGCTCCAATAGGATCACCTCGTTCTCTGCGACGATGATGATGATGATGATGATGATGACGTTACCTCCTCCGGTATGGTCCAGTCGTCGGGCGGCAGGCACGCCAGCACGGCTTCGCTGAAGCGCGCGTGCGGCACGTCGTGCTCCAATAGGATCACCTCGTTCTCTGCATCCTTGTCGCCTGCGCAAACGCATATACTTTAACTAGCTATGTATCTACTTTGTAAGTACTAATATTCGATATTGTAAAAACCTGTATCGTATATAACTTTTGATAAGTTTTAATATACCCAGTGACATTCAGATAACCACGACGCGCCTCAGACGCCTTTTGTTTGTCAAAATCTGTTAGGTGTGTCAAGAAATTGACAATACTATGGAAAACATTAGGTACCCACCTTTCTTCGGCAAACGAATAAAAATATTTTTATAGTAGGTATCATAATATTTGCTATAAATAGCGCTGAATACAAATGTAAAATAATATCGAATTTTGCAGGAAAAGAGATAATATCACATCCTTTTCTTTATGTGTCCTTGTTTTGACATCCTTTAGAATGGTCATTGATCGAAGGTCATAGGCAGGAAGGTCGACAATTTTATCAAATTAATAATAATATTTTATACAACCAACAATGTATGAACGGTTTGGCTTTTAGATAAGCTTACGCGCGATAATTCAATCCAAGATAGCAGTTGCTAAGTAATTTTAAGTGAATAGATCAGTTGACAGACAAAAAAATTATGTAGGTACATACATTTTTGGTATGTTGTATGGGACTGTTAGGGTAGTTTAAATCCAAAATTGCAACTTTGAAATACTTGTGGAAAATGAAATATCGAGAAAAACTTCGAAATTTTGAAAGATTTTTCACTATTTATGTTCTTCAGGGACTAAACTACGCAGTTTTGGGGCAAAATGTTTTTAAGACTAATAGACTATATTTAATTACCTATCATGTGAGTATGATTGCCATTCGATTAATAGGTACATCACATTCCATAAACACAATCCAAAAATACAGAACTACATCGCTCTTTGCGAATTTAATTCCTAATTCTCCTGGGCTATAATAAAATACATAGGATCAGATCAATGTATGTTATGTATGTGATGTTGTGTAGAATAGTAATCTATAACTATTGATATGCCCTTGTTTCGCTTTGGATATATTATAACTTCCTTTTTCAATCAATCTATCTATTTTAAAAACTACATCAAAATCAGTTGCTAGTTTAAATGATTTAAGAATACATAGGAATATAGGGACAGATAATGCGACTCTCTTTAAGCGGGTATCACTATTTATTTTTATTGTCAGGAGTGCGGCGAGCTAGAAAGTGTGAAAATTGGCGGTACGAACTTCGCCAGCCCGGTAGTTTTGAAAAGCAATCCTCATCTATAGGCCAGCCCGGTTGTTTTGACAAAGCTTTTGTTGAGCAGGGTTCGGGCTAGCGCCAACAGTGTGCTACAGGTCATTGCGCAAAAAATGGACTGCCCCATTCTAAAACACTGGGTGGGGCTGGTGATATAAAACTAACATAGGTTAAGTTTACTAACAATCTAATGGACTCTGTTGTCTTAATAAATGAATTTATTATTATTATTATTATTAATTTTCGACGCTTTAACGGTGAAGGAAAACATCGTAAGGAATCCTGCACTCCTAAGAAGAAATTCTTAGGTTGTGTAGTCGACCAACCCGCACTTGGCCAGCGTGGTCGACTAAGGCCTTATCGCCCTAGTTTAGGGTAGGCTCGTGCCCCAGCAGTGGGGACTTATATGGGCTGATGATGATGATGATGATTATTATTAAAGCAATCCTCACCTATAGGCCCGAGTGCTCTCACGAAGTGCCCGAGCGGGTATCTGCTGTTCCTCGGCCAGGAGTCCAAAGCCACCAGGATCCGTTGTGACGCCAGCGCCTCGCTCTGCCGCGTCTCGATGCGAACGCGCGGGATTCGCTTCTCCGCTGGCGTGAATAGGTGACGGGTTGCACCTGTAGGATAAAGGAGGCATAAAGATACTTTTATTTGGTCCCAATAGCAAATTTACCAACTGAATGGGCTACATTGACATGGGTAATTTAGAAAAAAAGAAATAGTGTGATTGATTTTTTTTATGTCTTATCAATACTTGAGATGAAGAGGACATTCAACCCTTAGCTAGGCTTTGGTATAAAAGAGAACATATTATTTTAGACCTTAATACCTCCTCCTAATCCGCCAATAAAAAATTACAGCTTGGGCTAAGAGTTTTTTTTTTATCATTTGGGATTATTTATTTTATATCTAGCTAATCCTAAAAGATTAGGAGCTCAAAAATGATAAATCAGTAGTTTTATATTCTTTCACAAAATAAGTAAAATTATACAAATTCCAGTATGAGTTGCTATTTAGGATAGGATGTAAGAACCCCAACTCACCAGGAAACTTGCTTGGCAGCAGTATTCCACAATACTGCCTCCACTTCCTCCTGATTATCCCAACCACCCTACCAGTTGGTGTGATCTCATCTTTGCCATCCTTGGCATCAACCTTTGCAGCATTCAGCAGCACCGCCTCTTCCTCCAGCAAGTCCCCAGGGTCTTCAGCTTTGTCCTCCAGGACTATGTCACTCGGCTTTCTCCATTCCTCTTCCGGGAATATCTCTATGGCCACCTGGTCGCCATCCACGGCCCTGTTTATGTTTGTGTGGCCTTGAAGCAGAATCTGGAAGATTTCAATATTTTAGTAGGGGATTGATCTCACTGTAAAGATGATTCAATAATCATGGTGCAACCAAGTATAAAAAAGATAGGAGCAGACCACTGTCCGTCCATATCCAGACTGCTAGTTTAAGATAAACATTGAACACTTACAGGTTTCTCAAAACCATTGATATTAGCTGATCCCTCCAAGAAGTTATCACGAGACGCATGAAATGTGCCCTGGTACAGTTTACTGTTCCGGATGCCGGTATGAATCTGAGCTGGGGTAAGGTGAGCTGGATACAAAGCATCCTTTGAACAGCTTTCCGGCATCACATTCTTGCATAATTTGTCAACAAGACCAACAAATCCAGTGACATTTTCGATATAATCTTTGACTGAAAATATTAATATTATATTATTATTGAAAATTTAATAATAATACACCTTTGACCAAACTGTCAGAAATTGTAAAAAATGCTGTGAGAATATTTAGTAAATAACTAGCTGATCAAGACTTCTTATTTTTAATGGAGAAAAAACTAATGAGAGAATGAAAATCTATTTATACTTAGCTCAATACAAACATTATATCAAATCTTTAAATGATTAGGATTTGATATAATAATAAGAGATTAGTCTATTTTTTTAGGTGATCACATCATAATTTACCTGAACAACATAGAATCCCCTCTTCCTGAGCAATATTTCTATTTTTCTCGTCATCAGTTAACAAGACAATACGAGGGAACTGTCCCCCAACATTGTTTGCTGACAAGTGGGATGCATACCAAGCTGCTGCTTTACGTATTGCTCTATCATTTCTGTCATTTTGCTTCTCACCAGGCATTCTTTCCACATATGTATCCCTAAAAGAACAAAAAAAAATTAAAAACATTCCAGGTAAAATATAACATACAACCAATAAATTCATATTAGTACTGTATAAAAAAAAGATACATTTGTAAACAAAAACCTAAAAAGCGAATCTTTTTTTAAAATCATTGCTGTTAAAAAAATAAAAGTTTACATATGAAATCTATCTCTTTTTTATACAGTACTTATTATGCCGTTTTTGTTGGCATAAAAAATATCAGCATATTTTGGTTTATTTTCTGAAAGTAATCCTCCCTAGCCGCGCCACATACTTTAAAGATTAATTAATCAAAATTCATAGTTTCTTTTTAAAAATAAATCATAGCTGAAAAGTAGAGAAAAGGTACTATTGTTTAAATTTGTTTATGGGTAATTAATCTATACTAATATTATAAAGAGGAAAGATTTGTATTTTTGTATTTTTGTATTTTTGTATGTTTGTAATGAATAAACTCAAAAACTACTGGACCGATTGCAATAATTTTTTCACCATTAGAAAGCTGCATTATTCAGAAGTTACATAGGCTATATAATATCACGCTAGGTCCTATAGTTGTGGAGCAGTAACTGAAAATGTTTCAAAAACGGGGGAAAGTATCGTTTCTGAGGCCTTCCGTGGCGTGCGCTGAGCATATAGTTAAAGTTATACAAAAATGCTCTATGGATGAATTGTTCATTTTAACATTATCTTTAAAAAAGTCCGCGAGAGCATATGTCTACCTTTTATAGTTTACCCATAACAATCGTTTTAATGATTTAGATGTTTGCTCCAAAGTAATCTTCTATATTAATAATTTTGTCAAGGGGTACGGTAGACTCGATTAAAACCTTACATGAATAATAAAACATCAAAAAATAATGATTTCGAGTCGACAACATATATCCGCAAATTTCGGATTGTCGAGTATTTTGTTAAATTCAAAATGTGTTGACAGACGAATCAAAGTCACCATTTTGCCGGAATTATTGAGTGAATATTGTGTCAAAACTAATTTTCTTCAGTCATTGACGTTTCGCGGAAACATTGTTTTTGACACATTTTTATGATATACTCTTTCAGGGCGATAACAGATACTGATGAAGAATAGATAATATAATTTTATAAGGACCTTTGCCAAATTCTAGGATTGACTGACCTATCGACGCACAGCCTAAACGGCTAAACGTAGGCACTTGAAATTTGGACCGTAGCTTAGGTACCATAGAGATGCACTAAGAAAGGAATTCTCGAAATTCTCACGGGAACGGGAATAATCGGGAAAATCCTTTTGTATGAAAAATCTAAACCGCTGAAGTAAGATACTGTAAATTTGACATGCAGGTACCATAATAAACTTAAAGCTTAGGTGAAACAGGATATTGAAAAATTCTTAAGGGAACGAGAGTTAGTAGGATAAACTTTTATATGTTCAATCCTGTAGTCCACGCGAACGAAGTCGCGGGCACAGCTAGTATTAAATATTGCAATACTGACTTGCTGCAGAGTATACCTTCCAGCCGGACCACACCTTACAACGAAAAACTCCTTTACTAAAGGGGTTTATTGGACCATATTTGTTATATGCAAGGTACTATTTAGGTAGCTTTTTTTGGGATATTGATTTATTAATAGTTCATTATACTCGGTTTAGATTGAGGTGGTGCGGCCAGAGATCACTGCTCAGCGGCTGGACCACATTAATTGTTGATTTAAAAGATATCTATTGAGGTACTAAATATATATAATATTTTCAAGCGAAAGTAGACTTTAGGTAGGAATTATTTCGGTCTATAGAATCTGAGTACTAAAATGTGGTCCGACCAGAGAGGAACACACATTTTCATCTGCTATCAGGCACCAGACTTTGATTAAATGAGAATTATGTTGAAGTTCAAATTTATATTATCAATGTTTAGATTAAAGTTTTTGTCTGTGAAGGGAAGTAATTTGATTTTATTACAAAATGAAGTAAAAGCTTACTTATGATGTTCGTTGACAAAAGAGTAGAAATTCCTTTTTTTGTTGCCAATGATTTCCAGGAGCCTCTGGAAGATAGCTGTATTCTGATGCTTCACCTCATCAAGAACAGTTTGTAGAATTATCACATTCTTCAAGGCATCTTCCTCCAGCACATCCATTTGATGTAGTACTACATTAGTATCTAGTACCAAGTAGTGACAATAGTCAAATAATGTGCAGATTGACTCAGGATTTGAGTCCAACACAAACTCATCATCTTTGTGTGGGCACACAGCACATGCCGCAGAGCCACAAAGCAAATCGTCACGTAGGTAATGCTCTCTGACGATCTGAAAAAAAATTATAATGGGATTAAGTAGTACTATATATAATTTTACAGAACCTACAAAAGTAACAACCTAGGCAATTCAGGAAGGCTTTCTTACACATTACGTCAGTTTTACTACAGAGATATTTCATATGCTCACTGTATCTCAATAATAAAGTCACATTTAACAATTGTAACATATCTTAATCAATCACTTTAAAAATATACGTATTAACCGTGAATATAAACATAACCTTACCTTCAAAATATTACCCCGTTTTGTTTTAGTCAAAAATGTTTTTGTTGTCCACATTTTTTTACATTTATTAATTCCACTGATGACAAAGATAGTGCGTTAAATAATTTGTTTGAAGATATCTTTTTTTATTAAAGGATTATTTATTATTTCTAACCTCAAATTAAAGTAACAAGTAGAACATAAATAAATGTCACACGCAAGAGTTTGGCAGTTTTGGCTGTCAGTCAAATTACAGTCCGATTTACTGTATCATATACTGTGTGCAATCATTACTATTATAAATAAGTATCATACAAATATCTTTTTTGCCTTTCGACATTCATCTGTAGTTATTCGTGTTGGTCGCGGACTAAATATTGGTTTTATCACGTTCGTTGATTTATTAATAATTTAAATCGATCCGTTTTTAGTTTTATTACAAGACCTTAATCAATACATGAAGTGTCCAGTTTAAAAAAAAATGTTTTTACTATGTAGGTACATTAAAATCAATGCAAGGTAGATTCCGTCAATTATAAAATATTACGATGAATGAATCGGACGGACTCTAGTCGTGATTGTTTGGCGGGCTGGTAGATTGACAGTTTTTATAGACTCATTGTCAATGTCAAGTCAGTCCGAAGTATTTATTGCTGCGTTGTGGACGTGTGTCGTTATTATTACACAACGCATATCGAAATAATTACGTAGCCCACCATGTTGAACAAGATACTATCTAAAATTTCAGCAAAAAAAATTTTTCATAGTTAATAATCATAAAAATTACTCTAAAGACATCTGTAAAAGCTACTTTTTAAATAGAAGATCGTCAATTACCCCGGGAGTGCTGCTGTGTGGATAACAATAAATGTGTGACAGACTATGCCCGCAACAAAGCAAATAAAGTCCCCACAACAAGTATGGGAAGACATATCATCGACATTTGTTCATTTCACCGAGACAATATTTTTTACGTTGGGTGTTATAATTGCAAGGCGACCATGGACGACTATAATAGTTGCATGGGTGTTCCTGTTACTAAGCGGCATTGGATTGATGCGGTTCTACATAGAAAAAAATCCTATGAAATTATGGGTCCCACCAGATTCAGACTTCTACCACGACACAAATTGGTTCATAGACAACTTCGGCACTGGTTTCCGTCTACAGAAGATCATAATCACAGCTGATAACGTTTTGGAACCAAGTGTTTTGACAGCAGTGAACAACATAACAAAAGAAGTAAACTCTCTAAAAGTAGTTTACAATGACCGTACATTTGCTATGAAAGATTTGTGCTACCAAGTACCAGTAGTGAATATACTCAGTTTTAGTCAAGATACTCAATCAACAAAATCAGTGAGTGGTAACAGTTCCAGTGCAAACAAAAATAGTGACAGTGAATTTTCTGATCCCACATTTTGGATCGGCGACGACTTTTACTGTGGCTTTCTTAACACTTTTCAAATGGATTGCCTTAGGAACGATATTTTAGATTTATGGAAAAACAATGTAGATGTTATTGCGAATTTAACTACGCACGATATTGTGACAACCGTGAATAAAGTAAAAACAAATCCAGTTACTGGACATCCCTTTGATTACACGAAACTATTAGGAGGTATTAAGCGTGACGAGAGCGGATCTATTGTGTCTGCTAATTCTGTTATGTTGACTTGGTACACTAAAGTTAACATGTCCTCTATCGATATAAATGAAGTTGGAAATCTTGTCGGTACCGAGGACTGGGTCTCAATTCCACTTGCTTTGTGGGAACAAAAGTTTTTGGATACCCTTAAAAGTTTGTCACACGAATCAAAACAGATTAAAATATATTATGAGGCGGGCAGAAGTTTCGCTGACATAAGTGGAGAGGCTATGTTTCATGAATTGGACAAACTATTCTTAGGCATTATCTTGATGTTCATTTACATACAGTTTGCATTGTCTAGGTGTAACTGGTTAGAAATTAGGCTTACTTTGGGTAGTGTTGGTTTGTTGTGTGTAGGAATGGCTTACATCACATCAATAAGCTGGTGTTCGATTATTGGAATACCCTTTGGACCAGTTCATTCGTCACTTCCATTTCTCTTGATGGGTCTAGGTGTTGATGATATGTTTGTAATGAATGCATGTTGGAGGAATTTGTCTCCTGCTGAATCTAAAAAGAGTCTTCCTCATAGAATAGGTCTTATGCTAGAACATGCCGGTGTGTCTATCGTAATAACTTCATTTACTGATATAGCTGCTTTGTTGATCGGTGCAATCACAATTTTACCATCACTGAAGTCTTTTTGTATATACGCCGCTGTTGGTGTATTTTTTATTTTTTGTTATACGGTTACATTTTATGTTGCTGTGTTTACGTTAGACATAAAGAGAATGGAATCTAATCGCAATGGTATTCTATTTTGTTATAAACATCGTAAAGAAATTCATGTATCCAATGAGGACACTATATTTCAAAAATTGATGAGTAGTTTTTACAGGAATGTAGTTTTTACAGTTCCAGGGCGAACAATCGTTTTAATATTAACATTGGTCATGACCGGTTTCAGTATTGAATCCATATTACATTTGGAACAAAGGTTTGACCCTAAGTGGTTTATTCCTGAGGATACTTATTACAAAGAATTTCTTAATATTCATGAATATTATTATCCAGAAGAAGGTTCTCCTGCGATGGTATTTATGGGAAAAATGAATTATCGTCAAGAATTTTTCCGATTAACAAATATAGCCGAGAAACTTAGAAATGAAACGTACATAGATGATGTAACGGGTTGGGTAGAACCTTTTCATGGTTACGTCTTAAAAAATTATGGCCGTGATGTTTTAAATACTTCCTCAATAACCGATGAGGAATTTAATTCATATCTCACAAAATTTCTTTTCAGTCCTGTTGGAGGACGTTTTCAAATAAATTTTGAGTTTTCGCCACCCATACGTTGTGGATATCCAGCTCCGAATATAACAGCATCAACGATGTCGTTCAAATTTGGGCGTTTTGAAGGGCCCGAACAATATATTCCTGCGATGAATCATGTAAAAGATATAATTAAGTCTACTCCTATAGAATCTGGTGACGGGTATCGTAGTGTCTGGTCCAAAGTTTTCGCTAATTGGGTCACCGATGAAGTTATAGCTGTCGAGGTAGAGAGAAATGTAGAGTTGGCTTTACTGTGTGTTATGGTCTGTACAGTTATATTAATAACCAATTTACAGATGTGTTTCTGGATATTTATTTGTGTGCTCTTAACAATTGTGAATGTTTTGGGATGGATGCAAAAATGGGATATGACTGTAGATATTGTATGTTGTATTGGACTTGAGTTAGCTATAGGTTTATGTGTTGATTATGCTGCCCATATTGGGCATACATTTTTAACTACATCGGGTGATTCTAAAACAGATAGGGCGTTCAAAACAGTTACGTCAATCGGTTCCGCTGTTCTGTTAGGTGGTGGTTCCACTTTGCTATCTTTGTCACTTCTCAGTATGTCAAAAGCGTATACTTTCAAATCTTTCTTCAAGATTTTCCTCTTAGTAATAGTTTTTGGTATGTTCAATGGAATGTTGTTTTTACCTGTAATTTTGTCACTAATTGGACCTAATGCCTATAGAAAAAAAGAACAAAATGAAGACATTCCAGAAGCAGTAGAACTTAACGGTAAACACCAACTATCAATTATCAGTGAAAAAGAAAACAATATTTGATGAATTTACTATCAAAATTAAGTGGACTTATAAAATGTGAAATATTTTGGAAGGGTTGTGTTTTTTGTAGTAATTCGACTGAAATAAAGTAGGTGCTAACATTTTGTTAAACCATATTAGTTTCATGGCAAAGCTACCCTCTATTGTCAATCGATGTAACCAAACAAGTACGTATTATGATAATTTAGATAAGTGGTGCAGAATATAAATCACATTTGATTATTACGATAGGCTAGCTAACCAGCCAAATCGTCCAGATGTAAAGCGGTGAGGCAATATCAGTGAGTTTGGTCGGCTGAGCAAGCTGATACGCATATTATCTAATACCAGAACCAGATCAGGTAAAGTCAGCGCATTGACTGGTTTTCACTCTGTTAGCAGCATACCTTTATAGATATAGCTAAGTAGATAGTTTTTCTCGAATATAAAAACCTTTGGTAATACAAATTTCGCAAAATATGTATTTTCGCCGCTATTTACTAATATTACAGCTTGGTTGCATATTATTACATACGTTACAAAAAAGCAAATATTTCTGGATTCATCTTGCTAATTGTTGTGTACCTTGTGCGATAGCGATTAATGCTTGAGAATGGGATATATTCAGTTGTTCTATTGCCTTAAGTATTATTTTTTATTTGATGACTTGTGCTGAGCACAAAATAATTTTTTTTTTATTACAGAATGAGTTTCAATCAAATTACTATTTGTATCTGTAGAACATTACTTGCGTGGAATTGGTTACGAGATATTTGCAGCTCTTTTTAGGCTACCTATTATAGATTAATGAGTGAATTGTACTTATTCTGTAATAACAAATGTACAGGTAGGTATGTCCAAAGTATCTAAAATTATTTAATCTACATCGTTTTTAATACCTAATATTCAATCCATTCAAAACATCATACTCTGACGACAGTTATGCATCGTCAGTTGCAGTGCCAGAATAATTGAAAATTATGTGTATACCTTTGGTAATTGGGATTATTAGGTAAATAATATCTACTTTGACAAATATTATGAATGAAAATTTTTGTCCTTGAAGTGCCTCTGCTGTGTGTACCTAAGTATTTGTAAAATAACATGATTAATCGATGTACCTACAGTATCGTTTTGTATTGTAATTAAAATGAATAGATAATCTCACAATGTAAGTAGTAATTAGGTGGATAAGATAATAAAACAGATTACTACAGATACTGTTGAATTTAAATGTGTGATATTCCTGCGGCTAGGGAAAATAGAGAAAATAAATTGAAATTAATGATGGTGTAGATGCTTTTTATCTTTAAGTTTAAGCTCATTTAGTGAATGTTTTTACTAGTTGTTTGCTGCTTTAAAAAGATTTTTACGAATATTGTCTTCAGCAAAATAATTATCGTGAAATTAACTTGATAAAAGAAGAGTGTCAATTTATTTATTAACTAACTGCCCGCCACTGCGACTTCGCCCGCGTTTTGGCGTTTATCGCGTCAAAAATAATCTATGTCCTTCCTAGTGCGAGGGGGACAATGACCTAACGAAAAACGCAGTAAAGAAATCTATGACCTTGCCCTAGTGTGTCAAAGTACAAAAATGATTAACTCATGTAGCTAACTTGCTTGTAAACAAAAATGTGTTGATAACTGTTCAATTAAGTGCATGGTGTTATCAGGGCGGATATCGAATATAATGCAAACGCAGACACTACCTTTATCAGACTGACAGAACGTTTGTTAATTTATAGCTTAATTATATTTATAGTTAATTATAGCTAAGAGCTGTTGTTATTGTTTATCTTTCGGTGACGAATATATCTAACAAAAATGGGCTATCCAATTAAATTGCAGGGCCTTGCAATTTACACATGGGTCATCATCATCATCATCAGGCTATTTATGTCCACTCCTGGACATACGCCTCCCCAAATGCTCTGATGTGGCCAGCCCACTCCCACTTCTTTATAGGTACTACACAATTTATTTATACAGTACATAACTACACCGACTGACAGATCTATGAAAAATACTTAATTACATTTAACATCTTAAAGAAACTTGATTTATGACATATGAAACAATAGTTCAAGACAATGTTTATGGTCCTAAGAAAATGTTATCTTTAAGTGTTTAGCTACGTAAGTCTCTACATAATGCATCTTTGTTTTGCCTGCACTCGGCCAACACAATGATGACTCAAATTCAAACACACGTCCATAACTAAATGTATGACTATTTGGCACACACATACCTATGTAGCTATATGGAATAGATAAACGTATACAGTCAGACGATAACAATGTTGTCATTACATAGCTAAAAAACCGCCCAAAATAAGTGATTTTAATAAATGCGAGGCATTATGTAAATATGAAACCACTTACCTTACCAACCTACCTACTCTACATCTACCAGTAGGTAGGTAGTATTTCCCGAAGAGCAGAAAAACAGATTATGATTTTATCCTGCCTTTCCAAAAAGGTATTATTGATATAATCCGCTTCTTAACTTTGTGTATTATGTACAATAATGTGTACATGTTATGTCTATCTGAGTTAATCGGTAATTATTCATAATCACCGGTAATTATAGATAAAAAATACCAACGGCCATGGTTAATGTTGGGAACACTATTACAAATAATCTGTCAAAAGTCCCCATCGATCCCACGTCTGCAAAAAAATATAATCAAGGTCAAATGTCACAAATATCAGCTTTATGCACTTTTGAGCGAAACGGTAAGTTTAATCATAAAAGTATGTATGACAAAATTACTTATCACGTAATTATCTATAAAAAATGTCTAAACACTTTGTTCCTAAGATTCACCATTTCAGAGATATAGCGATGCACAAAGTTGAAAAAGTTGTATTTTCAAACGCTTCCAGGCCCCCATGCGATTGTGCTAGACAGTTAAAATTTTAACGAATGATGTATCTCAGTTACCCTAGTGAACCTATTCCAGTTCATATATCGATCAAAAACGATATCAACAGATGAATGCATATTATGTAAAATATGAATTTTCTAATGATTAAAACCACGATATCTCGCGAATGGTGAGTCGGAAAAGAAAAAGTGACTGGACCATTTTTGTAGAAAATTGTTTGATCAGATGTTTACATAAATAAATTTTGTTTGACCTATTTTTACGATAATACTTACTGTTTTCGAGAAAATGGAAAAATCCTTAATTTTATACTTTGTTTACATAAATAAATAAATATTTTTGGGACATTTCACAAATAGGATTGTACCTATTTTTGATGTTTCGTTTATTATGATGTATTTAACGTCTCTGGCAATTTTCAGCTCTATGCGAATTTTGTCTAAGTTAGCACTTTTTTTTGTCTATTTTGACTGGACTAGTAGTATTTCCCGAAGAGCAGAAAAACAGATTATGATTTCATCCTGCCTTTCCAAAAAGGTATTATTGATATAATCCGCTTCTTAACTTTGTGTATTATGTGTACACACACACACACAATAGAATCGTGTAAGCACATAATATCGGTATTCGATAAGAATGCCTGTCTATAATGGTAAGTAACTAATAGAAACATTGATACTTAAATTTTCTTAGCTATTAAAATATAACTAAACTGAAAAAAAAATGATACACAACACTACAGCAACAACATCTAATTAATATTTCAGGACTTACCCCGCTACTACTATAAGCCTATATCTAAGTAGGTAGCTGCAGAGCTGCTTATGGAGATTTTTATTAATTTTAATATTCAACATCATCAATTTAGCGAAATTATATTTAGCCTTATGCGCATCATGTCATTGTATTGTACTGATGTACTTCCTAAGTTCTTACTCACTACACGTGGCATTTGTTACATAGATAGTGCGCAGTAAACTTACATACATACATAAGGTAACATACCTATCTCTTTATTGCTTGTCAGAAACTTTTAACATAAGGGCGCATCAGTAGCGCTACCATGAGTTTAAAAGTGACAAGACTCGCATCGCCTATGTAAAAAATGTCTGTGATAAAATGTACAGCGCCCCTAGCGATAGCTAAGAACTAAAATCAGTAGTATGAAAAAAAAACAATTCGTTAGGTTTTTAACGCACGTAAGTTATTTATTTATTATTTATAGGTAACTCATGGTAGCGCTACTGATTAGCCGAAAAGTGCAGCGCAGCCGCACGACACAGTATTCCCACAGTAATTAAACAGGCGAGACCGTAGCGATGCGTAGGGGTGACGGGAGTCTGGGAGACATTTTGAATCTAATTCGAATACGCCCTAACTCTCATGGCATAATGTTACCTTTAACATGACCTATTAATAAATATATTTAGTTAATTCGACTATTCTAAAGATTCACTCATGATCCTCAGGATAGAACTAGTACTTCCCATAAACTCGGAGAGCTGAAATTTGGTACAGAGTTAGGTCCTTTATGTCGTCATTATGTCATCGGAAGAAGGAAAAGATTGGAACCGAAGATCTGGATTACCTGGCGACCCTGATTAGAAAACCACAAGAGCCCAACCAGGCATTAAACGTTATTGTACTCAGTTGTTGTCCGATTGTGAAAGGTAGGTAAATAACGGGATGTTAAACCGCTTGATGCTTCTTTTCATTGCCAAGCTTTGTGAAATGTCAACTGTTGGTTGGCTCCCAAATTTCTTTTTTATGTTTGACGAAAGCGGTGAGCCCGTATATTTGGTAGTTAGCAAAGGGCCAATGAACTTACCAAACATCTTGAGCGGGAAATATCATTATTTTGATTCCACATACGAAGAGCATAGCATGCATACTGTTTGTAACATCAAAGAATTGGGGGCAATATTGGATGTCCACTGCGTTGTTTGTATCTAGAACGTGGGTTTAGAAAGGCCCTTATTTGTCGCACCCAGTTAAAATTTGCAAGAAAACGCATAAAAGATCAAAATATTACAGAATTTATACGGCGCATACCGGTAGGTTCCTCCAAACACTACTATCAAGATTATGCAGGTTGGCTACCTCCTTGGAAATCGCAAACCACCTACTTGAGTATACAGAAACGGCGCACGTTAGGGTCCAAAATCCAAAGCATAAAATTTTGTGTTTCATTTTTAAATTAGAATGAAAATAAGGTGAGAGTAGGTAGGAATAAGTAGTAGGTAGGTTTCGGGGCGTAATACAGTGTAGGCGCTCTAAAAATACAGTATTATTTTATTTACTTATCCAATAATATCATTTCACTTACCGGTCAGTAGCGCTACCATGAGTTTAAAAGTTACGGACTCGATATCGCCTACGTAAATATGTCTATGAAAAACTTGTACAGCGCCACTGGTGGTTACGCTAAGAACTAAAATCGGTCGTATGAAAAAACAACTCGATAGGTTTTTAACGTACGTAAGTTTTCGATAGCCAACTCATGGTACTGCTACTGGTCTTCTTATTTGATTGGTGATCTATAAGATTTAGATATCAGTACATTGTACTTACGGGATTTCCCCGTAAGTATTAATCCTTTTATTACGTGGTATGTGCTAGTATCCTAGTTGATACAAGTGTTTTATCACGCTCTACAGATCAAAATGTTCATTATTTATTATTATTAAGTATTATACAATTTTTGAATATACCTACTCATACATAGATACTATACATATTTGCAGTAATAAACGACGGTTTTGCTGATTAAGGGCGAGTTTAGACTTAAAAATTCACCCGGGCATATTTAGCAAAATACTTAACTCTCAGCGATTGCGTATTGCAGATCAAGAACATTATCAATCAGTCCTTTCTTATCGCTGACTTTAATCTTCGGAAAACAGCATTTATGTAATCTAAAATTTACAGAATATTTTTTTAGAAAAATACATTTTGCATCATGTTTCTCAAGTTTTTGTCTTATTCAAAGGAATGAATGAAATGAAATAATTAATCTATATGACAGACTTTTATTCCTAATGCCGTTTGTATACGATTCGATGCGATGACTGTAATTTTGTTCGATGCCTTAATGAGAACATACTGAGACATCGAACAAAATTAATGAGACATTGTTTTGTGCCCAGCACCATACTGTTAGATGACACGCATCTTCAGCCATGCGGAAAACAAAATAGTATTTTGGCTATTTTTTGAAAATTCAAACTACTTATTGTGCTTATGTTAAGGGACTAAGTACATAAAAGTAATTTACTTAATAACTTTAGAAAATACTTTTAGAAACGTGAGACGAAGGATGAACTAACGGATAGGATAATTTTGTATGAATGTGATGTGGCGTTAGGTATGCAACAAACCCTAAGATAATTAGCATTGACTGGCTCAGTGGAACAGTGGCTAGTGACTATGGCTGACGTTCCAAGAGTCGTGGGTTCGATTCTAACGCTGTACAAATATGTATTTGTGTGATGAGTATTATTTTAAATGAGTGAGAACTGTTATTTGTTACGCAGGTACCTACTCTTGCTTTACGGCTGAGGCTGAGTTCGCATTTCTATTGAATATGTTTGTTGTAATGACTTTGAAACCAAAGAAACTAAGTCTAAACCAAAGAAATTAGTACCTACCTGCTAGAAGTATATAAATAATCTGTAAAATTTTATTTTCAACTAAGTAAGTATGTCAACATTATACCACATTCGTTGTGATGTTATCAAACAGTCATCAGAGGTCAACTCTACCAGCGATAATTCTTTCCGGAGGATATAATACCTATTTGTATTATTTATAGATTGTTTAGCACTCATCTTAACATTTATTCAACCTTCCTCTTAAATCCCTCTATCTAGTAAAAACATCGCCGTGTAGTTTTTAAAAAATCATTGTGCAGTTTTAACGATTTAAGCATACATAGGGACAGACAGCGACTTTGCTTTATACTATGTAGTAATGTATATGTGTAGTGATAAAAAAAAAACGCAAAACGAAATGATGAATACGCGTATGAAATAAATATTTAGCAAGTTATCCTAACGTTGACTTGTAAAGTCGTAAATTAATAAGAATAAAAAGTCTCGTAAATTGATAGGTAAAAGGTGAATGTAACAAAATTATAGATTTCCTAGAAAGTTTGGTGTGCGTATCCAATGCAGTGTTTTCACATTTTTACGGTACAGTGCATCGTCAATGCGGTAGAAAATATAGTCATATAGAATAATGTGTATGCTCTAGACATACATAATCTACATATATTTTGATTTATAAACCTTTATTATATTGATCTATATATTTATCAAAAATTATCTGTTATTATATACTTGATTTCTGATTTTATTTTCGCAATTGTTTTTGTGAATATGCCTCTATTCATTACGATCTGTTTTGTATTTTGCATCAGAGATTTAATAATTTTGAATCACAGAAATACAGGACAACAGGACCATTAAAATACTTATGTTTACGTTTTATCGAAATAATAAGTTGATAATAAACCTAAATCTATTAATAAACGGGCCCATCTGTTGCAGTTATTTTGATGCAAATCATTGGCGATGCAAAGATTAAACGCGCAATATATTATAATAATATAGGTACTTAGAAGTTGTCTAAGAACGACACTTTGACCGTTTTCGAAACAATCAACGTCACTCAAATTTGATTTGTATTATTAATAAAAAATATTTTTATATTTCCTTGTCGTACTTTATATATAAGTAGGTATAGTATCGAAAAAATGCCCGTGTCGTTCTTAGAGAGCTTAAAAATGTTGATATTGTTGATACAATTATTGATAAACAATAATTAAACTGATTTTAAATTAATCTTTTTAAAGTTAATTATTGGTCATTAATTTGCTTGCCTAAACATTTAATTAACGACCAACTTTGTCCGCATGTTTGTAGGGACATTGACGAGTTATTGTCTATTCTGTACAAAGATTTACCGCACGGGCGATTACCGACCTCCTTGGACACCAATTGGTAGCGACGCACCACTTCCTCTTTGCAATCCTTAAGGTCAACATGATCATAGATTTAGTTATATAGATCTATCTACTCGATCATAAATCGACCTGTAATAAACCATTGCAGAAACTGTATCAGTGTAAATATTTTAGGTGAAAGGTATGTAAGAATACCTACCTACCTAGGTAGGTAGTTAGCATATAACTTAGGCCCTCAAAAAGATCATTAGTGATAGGTACTTAGCTACGTGCTTTCCCATCACTTGATAACGTTCATAATTCACATGAATACAAGAGTACGAATTGTGTGGAGTTATACAAATAAATAAAATATCTGGGGCATTTCCACACACGGTCATCTGACCCCAAACTAAGCAGAGCTTGTACTATGGGCGTCAGAGACTGATATACATACATATATATTTTAAACACATAATCACACCCAGACACGGAACAAACACCGATGTTCATCACACAAATATTTGTCCCAAGTGGGAATCGAACCCACGACTCGACTTTCAACTACTCAAGCTTCTCTCGCATCCGCATCAAAAATACTGAACCCAAACCATAATTCCTTTTTTATGACACCCACCGACGAAAACGAGGTAAAAAATCACATATTCAACTTAAAACCAGACAGTGCGCCAGGTTTAGACAAGTGTTCCCCTCTCCTTATAAGCCAAATAAGTGAATTTATTCTAACACCACTAACTCATATTTTCAATCTCAGCCTGTCTTCTGGTACGTTTCCTGAAACTTGGAAAACAGCTGTTGTCACTCCGATCCATAAAACTGGTGATAAAAGCATTCCATCAAACTACCGACCGATTTCGCTACTTCAAATATTTTCAAAACTTTTAGAAAAAATTGTCAATAGTAGACTTGTAAAATTCCTTGAAACCAATAATCTTATCCCCGCAAGACAGTTTGGATTTAGGCATGGGAAATCCACGGAGGATGCAGTTTTAACAGTGAGTGATATAGTGTCGGGCGCCTTGGATAGTAATAAAAATTGTGTAGGAGTTTTTATCGACTTAGCCAAGGCATTCGACACTGTGTCTATCCCAATACTCCTCCAGAAACTTGAGAACCTAGGTATAAGAGGCTTAGCTAATTGCTGGTTTCAAACTTATTTAACTGACCGCAAGCAATGTACAAGAGTGGGTTCCTACGTTAGTGACAGGCTATCAGTAGAGTTTGGTGTCCCGCAGGGAAGTATTTTGGGACCTACACTGTTTCTAGTCTATATTAGCGACTTGCTGCATCTTCAACTAATGAGTGCTGACATAGTATGTTATGCTGATGATACAGTCATACTATTTCAAGACTTTACATGGGAAAACGTTTATAAGAATGCCGAAAATGGATTAGCGATTATTGCAGACTGGCTCTCATTAAATCTACTCACAGTAAATGTTGACAAAACAAAATACATAGCCTTTCATAAAACCCGTGCCTCGGAACCGCCAGATTCACTTTCCCTAACTCTTCATCATTGCGATCAGCAGTCACTCGACTCCACCTGTTCTTGCCAATTTATCGAGCGAACAGCTTCAATAAAATACCTGGGAATCCTTCTTGACGAAAATTTATCATTCAAAGCTCACATCGCTGCCACTTCAAACAGAATCAGAAAAACTGGGTACATTCTTAAATCTCTCAGACATTCAGCTTCAAAGAAAACCCTCCTCCTAGTATACAAAGCCATTTGCCAGTCTATATTAATATACTGCGTTAAAGCATGGGGTGGTGCCACCAAATCATCAATGATAACCTTGGAAAGAGCTCAACGGACTGTACTCAAGGTCATGCTCCGCAAACCGTTTCGTTTTAGTACAAACCTTTTATATCAGGAAAGTAAAGTCCTTAGAGTCCGACAGCTGTATGTCCTGCGTGCTGCAATGCACGTTCATAAAATCACCCTGAATTCAAAGGACTACGAAAATCTTCTAAGGCAACGTGTCTTTAAAGTCCCTATTCAAAGAGTCCGCACTGCCTTTGCAAAACGACACCCTAACTTTCTTCTAGCACGTCTATACAACAGGGCCTGCCGCAGCGCTGATATCAAAAGACTACCCTTGCGGGAAGCCAAGCTAGCTGTCGAATCTTGGTTGATGAACCTGGATTACAGCGAAACAGAGAACCTTCTCTCTTAAACCTCTACAAAAAAAAAAAAAAGTGAAAACACACACCAGACACACACACACACACACACACACACACACACACACACACACACACACACACATACACACGCGCGTATTTTTTTTTTTTAGTAATTATCTTTTGTAACATTCAATTTAATTTTGTATTTAATATGTTTATTTAATATTATTAAGCTCTAATAGTTTTGTAACTTTATTGTCCTAGTCAGGTGTCTACAAAATGTGACGGTATACTTCGAGTGTTGGCTGCTGCGATACAAGCAATTATGCTTAGTGCAGAGTCGCTAGATTTAAGGATATTATGTAGATGTTTATTATGGAAATAAAGAAAAGGTATTAAAGAAAGACTCTTGGAACCTCCAGCCAGGGTCACTAACCACTGTTCCACCGAGCCAGTCAACAAGTGTTTACCTTCTTGAAATATGCATTTAAAGGACATAATTTTAAGGACACGTTCAAACAAATTGAAGCGGTTTTACAAAGTAAGTTTATATGGCGTAAGTACGTACACACATAAATCACGTAACAAAGGCAATTTGCTTCGTACTTTAAGTCCTTACATGCAATAAAAAAATTACCACAAAAGGCCTTAAGGCTTGCATGTTTTATTTAGCAACTCTCCAAGGTTTCATAAAATAATAATCAAGATTAGTAGGTATGCAGTTGACCAACTGGGCTAAATATTAAGGTAAGTGTAGATACCTAAGTACTTACTTAGCTTACTATTTTTGATGTACCCACCTACCTAAGTTTAGGTAGGTACAAAAAAACAAACGGGAAACAGGCCTTGATTTTTACTAGAGATGCGCCGAACACCGAATAACCAATAGAAAACTGTAACTGTTCGGGATATTTACCATGTTGTTTTGTTTTAATGAGCTCCCGATATTTCGGCACTGTTGCAAGCGCCATGATCACGGGTGAACTTGCAACAGTGCCGAAATATCGGGAGCTCATTAAAACAAAACAACATGGTAAATATCCCGAACAGTTACAGTTTTCTAATGTGTGTAACCATGACAGTTTAAAATTATATACCGAATAACCAAAACCGAATAATATTCGGTTCAATCTTTACCGAACCGAATATTCGGCCGAATTATTCGGTTTCTCATTTAAAGTTTGTATGTTGAAATTTACAATCAAATTTAATGGTGTTATCGGTCAAATGTCAAGCAAAAATGTAACTGATATTGGGCATTATTTCACGCATTATTTAATGTGACAAAACTTGTACCTCCAAACATTATTTTTCTTTCCGCAGATAAAACCTTAAATGACTGGACTACCATAGCTTGTTCTGTATTCTGAGGTGAGTATGCTAGGCGGATAACCATCGCCCAGCATAGGTACACACTTAACAAATCCTGCAACTGTATTGGTCCAAGATCCCAGAGCTGCCAGACATCACTTATTTTCTAATGGACAAAATATATACGATTGAGTAGTGTTGGGGTGTACTATCATCATATGACTAGTTGCTACCTTGACCAGACGGCCATTTTTCAGATATCAACCAATCAAGGTACATAGAAACACTGCTCACCTCACTTAAATTCTGATGGCTGATTTTAACATATATTTCACACAATATAATTAAAAATCAGGTTTCATTACTCCCAGACACATGCGGTCGGCGGTTTTACCTTACAGACGCTTTAAAGCTATGAAAAAAAATTTACTTTTACTTATTTTCTGATGCTCGATTTTTATATAATGTTATTTAAACAACTAAAAAGTGCTCATCTGACCGCAATAATTATAGAATTGTACCTTACAAACTATTTTATTAGAAAAACTTAACTAAATTCCATTTAAAAAAAAAATCTAAAACAGTTGGGTCTGGTGAATGTTTGGCCCCTTAGATCGGTCTGTCCGTTTGCAAAACGTTTTAAAATAGTTGTTTGAATAACATATATAAAAATCAAGCATCGCAAAATAAGTAAAATTAAGTAAAAGTAAAAATTTTTTCATAGCTTTAAAGCGTCTGTAAGGTAAAACCGCCGACCGCATGTGTCTGGGAGTAATGAAACCTGATTTTTAATGATATTGTGTGAAATATATGTTAAAATCAGCCATCAGAATTTAAGTGAGGTGAGCAGTGTTTCTATGTACCTTGATTGGTTGATATCTGAAAAATGGCCGTCTGGTAAAGGTACCAACTAGTCATATGACGATAGTACACCCCAAAACTACTTAATCGTATATATTTTGTCCATTAGAAAATAAGTGATGTCTGGCGGCTCTGGGATCTTCCTCTAATAGTGGCCCTGATTTTTGTTTTATACCGGAGCCGCTCTAAGTTGACTGATTTGACACATGTCGGACTGACTGCACTAGTGAGGGACAACAGTAAAATTACCGAAGCATATAAGTAACAGTTTTCCACTTTATAACCAAGCAAGGTCTAATTATAATTTTTTTTTATTAAAAACATTTATTCACATCCAGAAGATTGAATTGAAGTTCTTATTTAAAAATATATTTATTTTTAAAATACAATATCTACTTATTAAATCCTTCATCCTATGAAGTGAGTGGTGAGTATTACCCACTACGTCACTATGAAAACGTGTCACACGTCGTAACCTTGTAAAAGCGTAATACAGAGTGGAAATTTTACGTTTTCTTTTTATAATTCAATTATTTTTGGGTAATAAAAGACAAATAATTATTGTTATTAGATAATTAGGTGGACGACAATTGGCACCATTTGGACTCTATTATTTTTGGTTGATTGAAGGGTACACAGATTCCCCAAACGTTAAAATAAATGATGATTACAATTTTAATTAATTCATTGGGTTTTTAACACGTTCGTAAAATTCATCATCATCATCTTTGCGTTTTCCCGGTTGCATCCTTGCGGAGCCCGGGGTCCGCTTTCCTACTCCTAACTCTCCACTTCGCACGGTCTTCGGCATCCTTTATGGAGAGTTTGTTAGCACGCATGTCATCCACTACGACGTCAAGCCAGGCCTTCTTGGGCCTTCCCCTTCTGCCGGGACCCGGCGGTAGCGACATGGCTAGACACTTGTTCCCTACGTAGTTTGCCGGTTTCCGTAAAACATGACCGTACCAACGTAGGCGGCACTCTTGCAGTTTATCAGCGATGTCTCGGACATGAAGGCTGCCGCGAATACGGGAGTTCTTTACGCGATCTGCTCGCGTAACTCCCGACATCCAGCGCAGCATCTTCATCTCCGTGACCCGCAGTTCCTGCTTGTGCCGCTCAAGTAATGGCCATGCTTCACTGCCATATAAGAGAACAGGCCTAATGATGGATTTATAGACCTGTCCCTTCAGCTTAACCGGCATTTTAGGGTCGCAGGTGACGCCGCTCACCTCCCGCCATTTATCCCACGCAGCAGCAATGCGTGCCTTGACGTCGGAGTCGATGTCGCCGTTCGCGTGGAGTACAGATCCCAGATACTTGAACCGGTCCGTGCGCTCGACCGTGTCTTCGCCTATGCGGACGGACATGGGATCTGTAGTGTTACAGGCCAAGTACTCTGTCTTCGCCACGTTGAGTTTCAGACCCCCGTTCTCAAGCGATTCCTTCCATGTGTTAACACGTCTCACCAGCCGTCCCCTGTCCGAGTCCACCAGCGCGATATCGTCAGCATACATAAGTAGCCATGGTGGCTGCTCATGGTGGTCTCTGATGCTGTCTGACAATACGTCTAATATCAGTTCGTAAAATTATTTAAGTTATATAAAGCATACTTAAGAAGCTTGTCTTTTAGCTCTATTCCGTCACATGTAGCCAGGAAAATAAAAATACTCAAACCGAATATATTCGGCACCAAAACCGAATAATTCGGCCGAATACAAATAGTGGAAATAGTGCCGAATACGCCGAATACCGAATACCAAATGAGAATATTCATCGCATCGCACGGCGCATCTTTACTTTTTACTAATTTTTACCCTCATAGCACAGTGATTACCGTGCTCATGGCAGTTTCTGTAAAGGTGAAGCTCTTCATCATACATATACTTACTTTATTATTTATTTGTTGTCCAACTGATTAAATTATCGAAACCAATCTTAGGTAATAAAGATCAGTCGACTACGCTGGCAAATTATAAGAAAATCTCTTCTAGAATAAACCAAAGTACCTATTACCTAGTCTTTGTAAAGTTCACTGCATCTAATTCAAAGATCAAACTGGGACATAAAATGTATAATATGATATAATTATGTGTAATCATTGCATGAAGCGGCACGAAACTAACTAGATACTAAATAGAGGGATGGCAATGTTTCTCAAAGAGCTCTATCTTCTTGAAGTTGTCTTATGGTAGTCGTAGCACATATTTTAGATCAACTTGGAAAGCACCACCACGCTTGCCGAGGAGAGGCGATTATGTTATTCCGATTATTGGGCGTTGCAGTAGGGAGTCCCACATAAAGAATAGGTACCATAGCCAACCAGTCAGAAAGCCAGAGTTAGGTATACGTTTATGTTCCTTCAATAGGTACAAAATTGTCTTGACGGAAAGAAAGCGATGCGATAGTACATTAAAGTGATCAAGTGACATTGAAGTTATTTTAACCTACTTATACGTATGTAGATTACCTACAATATGTGGGTACTTTTACTAATCATCAAGCCAATAGTATTACTTTTACCAATCTGAGGGCCTACCATGAGTTGGCTATCGTAAACTTACGTACGTTAAAAACCTATCGAGTTGTTTTTTTCATAAGGCCGATTGTAGTTCTTCGCGTAACCACCAGGCGGCGCTGTACAAGTTTTTCATAGACATATTTACGTAGGCGATATCGAGCGCGTAAGTTTTAAACTCATGGTAGCCCCACAGCTCCCCTCTCTATCTTTGTCAATATAAAATTTTTACTGTTTGCCAATACTTGTAGGACATAGGTGATAATCGTGTGATAGATATGACACGAGCGTATAAAATAATATCATCCTTACTAATACTATAGTGCGAATGTAGTAAACTCTGTTTGTCCGTCCGTCTGTTGTCGTGCGTGCTTTCACGCCAACAGACGGACGGATTTATTTATTATTTATTTAGTATAATCGACCATGGCTTCTTCGATTTAGGTACGTAATTTTTTGTTCTCAAATTCCCTACCGAATAGGAATTATCTAGGGTTGTAGTAATCTCTTGTTTTTATACGTCTAATGATTCCGCAAAGTAAGTAGGTACGTATTATTGCATGTTTTGTAAAACGTTTACGAAAGTTTGAGAAACATATTGCTGCATTTATTTCTATCTTAAGAGCAGCCAATTACAAGTTTATTGTAGTTGCATGAGTTGGTATACTCAAGTACGGTCTTTATACTTTGACCATGATTACATAACACTTAATGCAGTCTAGAACTCTAGAATACTCTCGGACGAATACTGAAAAAGATAATCAGATGAGTTAGTTCATATTAGACGTTAAAGATAGTTACTTTTTTAAAACATAAATACAAATTGTATTATAAATAGGGAATGCAATCTCGTTTCGACCCAGATCAATCGCGCCCTAAAATGCCGAGATCTCAACATAGTCATCAAAATAGTCAACTCAAGTTTATTGTTATTTTATTATGTTTGTTAAAATTTATTTTATTGTTATTAGATCGGTAAATACGTAGAAGCGAGAAAGTATACTACTAAAAGCTTTTTAAAAAAATACATCCATACATACGTCACGCCTTTTTCCCGTTGGGGTAGGCAGAGATCACCTCCTTTCATTTGTTACGATCCTGGCTTATTACACCTTTTGCTTACGTTATGTGTGTGCCTTGTAGAAATTAAATTATTGTAACTAATTTCTACAAGGCACACATTTTGATTAAACTTACTTAGTAGGTAGGTAGGTTAGGTACCTATTCACTAAGAACCTAGATAACCTTTTGAGGAATGACAAATTTTATCAATAAGTAGGAAGGACTTATTTTGTTATGCTGGATTTATGAAAGTATTTTACTAAGTAGTCACCTAATTACTTATCAGTGTAGGGTTATGCCGATAAGAGTCTGATAACCCGTTTACGAATAACTCATGCAAACTCATACAAACATTGTTTTCGATTTAAAAATGCATTATTTATTGTGGAGACCATTCATAGGTTTACCGATATGCCAATGGTTTACAAGAAATAGATTGACCGAAATTTTAACGTTTGAACCACGCAGTGACATTTATATTGAATAGGAATAATAGGATGATGTACCTGCCTTCAACAAAATTTCACATTTTCTCTGTGTCGCAATTGTATGTTTAGTATTTTAAAAAATAAATTTATGATCGATTTTGATATCATACCTGGCCACATGCCTAATAAGTACACAGGTACAGGTAATATCTAGATTCCATGTAGAGTCGTTAACTACAATATCACAGGACGCATGCCCAAACCCGGAAAACCGCCTAAGTCACCACTGGTAGGTGCTGGGCCGGACAAATCGACATTCAGTTCTGATAGCGCAACGGCAATTACCGACCAATCAGCGGCGACCGGCGCCGGCGCAGCTTCCGCCGATTAGCTGCGTGGCTCACTTTGATCTCGGAATTACGTAAATACCCTGCCAGCTGAGTGGCTACTTAGTACCAGTGACGGATTAAGAAAGCGGAGTTGGCGTCTTGTTATCGTCGCACTAAATGTTAACAACATCTTTAAATACACCAGTGGAGTAGGGTTGCCAGCTCGCCTAACCTAATAGCCGGACAAAGCAGCTAATTTGGCCATACACCATTTCCATATGAGGATTTTGTGTTTTAGTGAGATGTTTTTATCCGGTCGTCGCGGTGCATGCAACGACGACGTGAGATAACGCCGTCGTAGCAGTAGTGCAAATGAGTCTCGTAGTTTACGAGAGCCAAAACGGATATGTCAATTTAAATCATATTTAATACATTAAAACGTAAACCTGTCGGCCGAGCAACAGTGCCTTAGTAACATTTTTCTCAAACAAAGGGCGAACGTAAGATTTTCCTCAGATTTGCGTTTAAAACAATCATTCATTGATAATTGTCATATTGACTCTTACATATTGATAATTGATCAAATATAAATCTTAATAAGAATAAACTCTCAAAACCGACCCGCAGACAGTGGCATTTGTCATTTAGAGGACCTCACTCGACACAAGCGCCCCTAGCGCTCAATTCACACGCGATAGCCCCCATTGTATACATTTTAAGTGACTTATTATAATTTGGCATTGACTGATCTTTGGTCTATTGGTAGCAAGGGCCGCGTAAGGAAGATCCCCAGTTCGGGTTCGGAATCAGACGGAGAGAAATTCAGTTATGAAATTTACTCAGCCAGGCAGATGATTGGATTAAGACACCTTTTTAATAATAATAGTGTGCTTGGATAATTCGCATAATTGTAATTTATTTGTAAATCCTAAGTTAGTTCGTTAGCCTCGCAGCAGCGATTTTACTTAATGCGGCACTGTATTGTCACCATTCTTTATTCGGACGAAAAAACGACATAAGTATTGGACACGTACGAGACATACTAAATTTGATTATGGTGCTCGGCAGTAAGGAATGAGAGTAGTAGGTAGGTATACTACCTACACAACATTTAGGGTTCTGGTAATTAGCAATTATTGGTTACCTACTTACCTGCTTAAAGTATTGGTTCTTTGATATTTATGAAAAACCTCGAGATCAGCTGATAAAAATTAACGATACTTTTAATTTTAATGATTTTCATGAAAATTGTCCATTTAAACAATTTTAATAAAGGAGGATCCTTAATATACACAATAAAGAAGACATCCACGGTAGTAGTGACACACGCACATAGGTAAAGTAGTTAATAATGGTCCATACAATTCTTACATCTTTACAAAATACATATAATAAACTGCAATGTAAAAAATTATAAAATTCAATAGCTAGGTATGCAGAACGCCTTGGCTTCTGATCTTTCGGTCGTTAGTTCAAGACCAGTAAAGTACTTATTCGCTTGCCGGTTTTTTTTTACAAAATATTTATTTACATAAAATTTACCTAGTTTAAACGTGAAAAAAACACATCACGATGGAATTTTCACATTCGTTTGTCAGAAAAGTTACCTTGGTTTACTTTTGGTTGAATACCTGTAGGTATCATGCAATACATGCTTCATGCAACCATAACATGAGATTAATCATTTAGATAGATATATTTCGTTGCACTTACTTATTCCACTGCAGATTGATGCACGTAGCATGACGAAATGCAATCAAAATACATAGTAATGCATCTAACTTGAATTTTATGAAATATACTTAATTAGTTAATTACGTTAGTTACACTCGTAAAGATAAATAATTACTGAATAGATAAAATGTAAAATTACTGTAACGGAGTACAGTTAATTACCATTTGGATTTGCATCTTAGATGCTCAACTTGCTTGTCATTTACTTACATACATATGTAGTCGCAAACCAATATGATAGCCACGGTAATTCGCTTACAGAACAATGTCAGATATGATGGATTGGTACCCATTAGAGCATACATAGACACCTTGACTTTTGATCTGTCGGTCGTCGTTTTACAAGTATTCGCGGTATGGTTCATTCAAAATGAGTCAGTACCTACACAATTGATTTATCTAAATTATCACTATACCAAAGCCGCTCTAAGTTGGCCGATTTGACACATGTCAGACTGACTGCACTAGTGAGGGACAACGGTAAAATTGCCGAAGTATATAAGTAACAGTTATTTCCACTTTATAACCAAGCAAGGTCTTATTATAACATTTTTTTATTAATAACATTTATTCACATCCAGAAGATTGAATTGAAGTTTCTTATCTAAAAATATATTTATTTTTAAAATACAATACTTATTAAATCCTTCATCCTCTTTTTAAAAAATACCTGGTGAGTATTACCCATTACGTCACTATGAAAACGTGTCAAACGGCGTAGCCTTGTAAAAGCGTAAATACAGAGTGGAAATGTTACGTTTTCTTTTTATAATTCAATTATTTTAACTAATAAAAGACAAATAATTAGATAATTAGGTGCATTTGACATTTTGAAATAACGTCTTATTTTTAAAGTTGTTCTTTACGATTCGCTAAATATGTTCTTCTTAACAAGGATACATGCAAAATATAAAATAAAAAATGTCAAATCGGCCAACTTAGAGCGGCTTTGGTATAAGGTGATAGAGAATTAGAACATATTATATAATTTAGTTCCTTACAATTCCTAAGAAGACGAAGCTAGAAGCAAGAATTAGCTTATCTTGAAAGACTTTGAGCTGATATTAAATATGATTAAAAATTAAGAGTGGCTACGTTATGTTAGAAAGTGGGTAAAAAAAACACTACAAGGTACCTAAGGTAGACTTTTTTTCCAAAATAGTATCAACTAAATGTTTGCCCTATATTATATTTAATTACAACCACTAAAGTATTCCGGTTACCATAAAATGAGACTATAAAGTTAATATTGTTAAAACTAGTCGTCTACTTTGTGTACTGACTGACTACGAAGAATAAGGTTTATTTTGCCATAAACCATAACTGGCGAGATAACAACTACGATTATAAACTATTAAATTGACGAGGTGGTTTTCCTCAAGCATTTTCTCAAGCGGTTCGTGTGGCAATGTGCAGTTTGTTGCAAAACTCGTCGCTTGAAATATTTACGAGCTGTTAATAATATCGGGCAATAGTATCATCACTACATAGTATAAAGCAAAGTCGCTTCCCGTGTCTGTCTGTCCCTATGTATGCTTAAATCTTTAAAACTACACAACTTAAAAAACTAAAATTTTGATGCGTTTTTTTTTTAATAGAGGGATTTAATTTAATGGTTTTTTTATGTATAATATACCCGAAGCGAAGCGAGTGTGGGTCACCAGTTCGTCATCTAGATCTATTATACATATTATAATAAAATTGTAACAACCGCATGTCTGTAGGTACATTATAGATATTAAAGAAAAACTAAGATGTTGGATTTTCTCTCTCTTTCATATATCCAATAGGAGCCAAAAATATGATTTAAACAAATTTTGCTCTTTAAGAGGGTAAAAAGAAGGGAGTAAGTTTGTATGAAAAATCTAAACCACTTGAGTTTGACGCTTGAAATTTGGTATGCAGCAGGTATACCTTAGTAAACTTAAAGCTAAGGTGCAACAGGATATTGCAAAATTCCCACGGAAACGGGAGTTAGCAGAATCAACTTTTGTATGAAAAAATCTAACCCGCCTAAGATAGATCATTGAAATTTGGCATGCAGGTAATCTTATAAACGTAAAGCTTACTTGCAACGCGATATCGCAAAATTACCACAGGAACGGGAGTTATTGGGAAAACCTTCTGTATGTAAAATCTTGTCGAGCATGCGAACGAAGTCGCGGGCACAGCTAGTAAAATATAAGCTTAAGCTATAACTTCATCATCGCATGTCGGCACGGCGATTGTTTAGCAAATAGTGCTTGTATTCTACTGAGACTTAATGGACAGTTCCTTGAAATGTCAGCCTCGTTTTTAGCAAACTTGTCACAATTGCAATAGGGATTGCCTTGCATTTAAGATCTTTGTCTTCTTATTTTTACACTCCGTTTTTTGACATAATAAACTGTTTATTTCTTTATGCTCTTTTACGACTAAATTAATGTTCGTTAAAAGACCTAATGTCTGTTACATTTTGTAAGGGACGGGAAATGATTAATATTTAGGATAATATTTTTTCTTACATTTATTTGAAGCAGCAATATAAAAATAAAAGCACAGTGGTAACTTATATCTTAATAATTAAGATAGTTTTATGATATCTGCGAATTCTGCGATTATCATCAGTGTAGGTACAATCACTGTTAAAGACGATTAAAATATTTTACAGTTAGCAAGTTCTAATTCAAAAGTCATTAATAATTTAACTACGTTGCATAATAAAATGTCAAACATTTAATTGTCTTTTCACTATAGCATCATAATATAATAGATTGTTGTGAATTTTATTCATAAACATAAATACCATAAATATAAATATTACTGTCATAAGTTTGCTATTGCCTAGATACTTTAGTTTACAATATTAGGAGTTACATAGAATTCCACTTGTAATAATAAACTTACTTTGGTTTAGAGCTTTATTACTAATACTAACTAAGTACTATTACCTACTTAAAGAAATATACAGTTTTGGTATTTACTGAAACCTCATTCTTTCCTATCTATTTTTTTCAGTCTACAAAACTTTGATTTATTCCACAAAAAACTTAAGTGATATGACAAGAGCTTGAAGCGGTCACGCTCTTGTCATATCACTTAAGTTTTTATACATTCATAGGTATCTATACCAATATGGTAAAGTACACTAATATTTTGGCAGGATGCAATACCTATAGGTACCAAACATTAAGATCTTCCGACATTTACGAAGAGTTTCAGACGTCATAATCGGGAGGTTTCTTGTGAAATACCAAAATGAAAGAGAGATGGTGTTCCTTTACAATCTAGGCTTATTTCCTTGGTGTGACTCGCACCCAGAACTCGGGGATGGTGGTGATGATGCCCTGGATCCGGCGCGCGGGCCCGGCCAGCGGCTTCCCGTCGTGAGTCGACACGTGGAAGGCTTGCATGAACCCAGCGAATACCTGCAGCAGATGTTCCGTTGTTAGTTAGTTTTAATTTATAATATAAAAATGAATCGCAAAATGTGTTGGTAAGCGCATAACTCAACAACGCATGAACCAATTTGGCTAATTCTTTTTTTTTAAATGTTTGTGAAGTCCAAGGATGGTTCTTAAGGCGAGAAAAAATCTAATAATTGCCGGGAAAACCCTAGAAACAGCCCTTTTCTTTTTCTCATTTTTTTGACAGGACGAAGTCTGTTGGGTCAGCTAGTACTAAATAAATATTACACGGAGGATGAAAGAGGAAATCCCTGCCGAAGGGCAATCTACGTTTTCAGGTAAAGATGGTTGCTATACATAGGTAGTAGAGTACGGTATGTTTCGGTACGTAATGCCCAGGGAACCCTACTAAGAAAACCTCGTTATATTACCAGGCCACTCAGAAAGTTTTGCGAAAAAATATTTTTATTATATTATTTGTTATACATTTGTATTATGGAAGCTTTTAAAAGCATTTGGTTAACAACTTAATAAAATAAAAAAATAAATGGCGATGGCCAAGTGCGGATTGGTTGACTACTTACACAGCCTAAGAATTTCTTAGGTGGGCAGGTTTCCTAACGATGTTTTCCTACACCGATAAAGCGAATAGTCGTACATATGAATTTCCAATTTGATAAACACAGTGGTACGTGGCGGGGTTTGAACTGGCGACCTCGCATGGTAAGCAACAACCATAACCAGTCGGCCATCGAAGCTATTTAATACAATATAAATAAAAATGAATATAATATACCTGGAACATGGACTGGCGCGCGTACGTCTCGCCAGCGCATAAGCGGCGCCCTGAAACATTGCATCAAACGATCACACAGGAGTTTCACATTCAAACCTTCTCATAACTGTTAAAAAATTACTTTCTTTTCCCAAACTGACTACGGTGATAGGGTTTTAGTATTTGTATGGGATGGCTATTAGAGCATATTGGATGGCTCTCACACATAGAAGACATGAAGAGTCTCGCTTGATGTGAGTTTCATCAAAGTATTTTGTCTTTACAATCGCCAAGGGCGTTCAACTCCTAATGGACATACAATTTCTGACTGATTAGAGAAGCCATAGAAAATGAATATTGTACTGTATCTTAATATAAAAATTCAGCATGATGTATTTGCGTGTTAAATATATTTAAAAATGTTAAACATGGTACCTAACACCAAATTAGAAAAACATTTTTTGCATTGGATAGTATTTATAAATGTGAGGTCCAACAAGGTGATAGTCCGACGTCCATTTTGTATGAACATTTTAAACGCCTATAACTTCGCCTTATACTAACTACAGTTCGCCTAATAGACAAAAACGAGAATTTGCAATGTGTAATATAATTAATATGCTCATTCAGTGCGTAGTGTGTATTAGTTAGCTCATCATCATCAACATAGGGCCTTAGTCAACAACCCTGGCTAAGTGCGGGTTGCTTGACTACACAACCACAGATTTCATCGTAGGTGTGCAGGTTTCGTCACCCTCACACACGGGTTCGCTAAAGCGTTAACTCATTCAGCTTAACTTTTTTTCTCTATTCCCCAGGCAAGTGAAACCGGAGCTGACGTCACTCACCCGCGCCGAAGGGCAAGGACTTGTCCTTGCAGAGATCTAGCTGGCCGTCGGTGAGGAAGCGCTCGGGCCGGAAGGCCTGCGGGTCGCCCCAGATGCCTTCGTCCATGTGCAGCATTACGTAGTTGGCGCTCACCATCGTGTCCTGGAGGGGGATAATTGTTTATATGTGGCATAGTAACATTATAAAACATCACAGTTTTTATTTCAGTAACAAAGTTTTAATATACCTAATGATGTAATGGGACCTCAGATGTTTTTATACTTAGTTGGTTTAGTTTGGTTTTAACAAAGTCGCCACAAAATGGATCGAGATCAAAATAAACCAATAAAAGTAACCACAACTTTGATTTAACGTCACTCTCAAAAATGTATAGGGGCCAATTCAAGAATTTGTTATTTACCATTTAAGCGCGGTGCGGCTGTAGTCAGCTGTGCGTACCTGGGGTATGTCGTACCCGTGGAAGCGCACGGGGGCGGGGGCGCGGTGCGGCTGTAGTCAGCTGTGCGTACCTGGGGTATGTCGTACCCGTGGAAGCGCACGGGGGCGGGGGCGCGGTGCGGCTGTAGTCAGCTGTGCGTACCTGGGGTATGTCGTACCCGTGGAAGCGCACGGGGGCGGGGCGCGGTGCGGCTGTAGTCAGCTGTGCGTACCTGGGGTATGTCGTACCCGTGGAAGCGCACGGGGGCGGGGGCGCGGTGCGGCTGTAGTCAGCTGTGCGTACCTGGGGTATGTCGTACCCGTGGAAGCGCACGGGGGCGGGGGCGCGGTGCGGCTGTAGTCAGCTGTGCGTACCTGGGGTATGTCGTACCCGTGGAAGCGCACGGGGGCGGGGGCGCGGTGCGGCTGTAGTCAGCTGTGCGTACCTGGGGTATGTCGTACCCGTGGAAGCGCACGGGGGCGGGGGCGCGGTGCGGCTGTAGTCAGCTGTGCGTACCTGGGGTATGTCGTACCCGTGGAAGCGCACGGGGGCGGGGGCGCGGTGCGGCTGTAGTCAGCTGTGCGTACCTGGGGTATGTCGTACCCGTGGAAGCGCACGGGGGCGGGGGCGCGGTGCGGCTGTAGTCAGCTGTGCGTACCTGGGGTATGTCGTACCCGTGGAAGCGCACGGGGGCGGGGGCGCGGTGCGGCTGTAGTCAGCTGTGCGTACCTGGGGTATGTCGTACCCGTGGAAGCGCACGGGGGCGGGGGCGCGGTGCGGCTGTAGTCAGCTGTGCGTACCTGGGGTATGTCGTACCCGTGGAAGCGCACGGGGGCGGGGGCGCGGTGCGGCTGTAGTCAGCTGTGCGTACCTGGGGTATGTCGTACCCGTGGAAGCGCACGGGGGCGGGGGCGCGGTGCGGCTGTAGTCAGCTGTGCGTACCTGGGGTATGTCGTACCCGTGGAAGCGCACGGGGCGGGGCGCGGTGCGGCTGTAGTCAGCTGTGCGTACCTGGGGTATGTCGTACCCGTGGAAGCGCACGGGGGCGGGGGCGCGGTGCGGCTGTAGTCAGCTGTGCGTACCTGGGGTATGTCGTACCCGTGGAAGCGCACGGGGGCGGGGGCGCGGTGCGGCTGTAGTCAGCTGTGCGTACCTGGGGTATGTCGTACCCGTGGAAGCGCACGGGGGCGGGGGCGCGGTGCGGCTGTAGTCAGCTGTGCGTACCTGGGGTATGTCGTACCCGTGGAAGCGCACGGGGGCGGTGGTTCGATGCGGGACGCCCAGCGGCACCAGTGTCTCGTGCCGCATCATCTCGCGCAGGCACGCCTCCGTGTACGGCATGCTAGGGACACAGACACAAATACTATCATGTATAGCTCATACACTTCCTTACAATAATCTGGCTGGGTCGGTCGAACTGTTGTTAGCGATCATGGCGACAGTTCCAAAAGTCGTGAGTTCGATTTTTTTATCTATCAGTCTCTAACACCCATAATACAAGCTCTGCTTAGTTTTGACCCAAATATTAATCAAATCATGGGCCTTACCCAGGGGGCCGTACTACCCTAGAAAATAAAAATAAGGCGTCCGACCGATTTCAGCCATGGCGGCCGATCTCAATTGAGATCAGCCAAGTGCGCAGGACATATTATAGTACACAAGTGTGCGCGCAAACACAAGTGCACTCTCTATTCCCTTAAGTACTCTCATAATTTGGTGAGACGACAATCCGACATGACCGATGAGAGATCGGGCGCAGGACCACCGGCTTAACGTGCTTTCCGAGGCACAGGCGTTCAACCGCCAACTTCCTAACTCCGGGCTGAGTAATTTCATTACAGAAAAACTCACACAAATTTTGCCCGACCCCGGACTCGAATCGAGGACCTCTCGGTCGTTACGCAGCGCTTGCTACCAATAGACCAACGAGGCAGTCTCCAATAGACCAGCGAGGCAGTCGAAATCATGGGCAAACCCAGGGAGCCGCTCTACCCTAGGAAATAAAAATATACCTATGCCAAAAAAAAATCGTTCAGCGAGTATGGTGGCCATCCACCATACTCGCTGAACGAAATTTATCCGTCCGTTATCCGTCCAGCTTCCTCACCTAACTACGCGAATACCGAACGACTCATAGATTCAACTTATGTGTCAAAGATAACACTCTCATCGATTGTAACTCACTTGCATCTATCGTCGAGGGTCGGCAGCCGCCCGCGGCCGACCACGCGGTCGATCTCCTCGTGCACACGGTCCTGTATCTCGGGCTGCAGCAGCAGCCGCTCCACCAGCATGGTGAGCACCGCCTCGCCCGCCGTGGCCGTCGGGAACATGTAGTCCGTGCACGTCAGCACCAATTGGTCCACTGATAGATAGATACATACATACATAAAATCACGCCTTTTTCCCAGAGGGGTACTATACTGCATAAGTTTACGCGCAAAAATAATAGCACAGGGTACAGACCCTTACTCTCATTGTTCGGTGAGACAGACAGACTGTGAGAGAGCGTGCATCCGCCAACTTCCCGACTACGGGCTGAGTAATTTTTTTACAGAAAAACTCACAGAATTTTTCCTGACTCCGGACTCGAACCGGGGCCTCTCGGTCCTTACGCAGCGCTTGGTAGTCTTGGTACCGATAGACCAACGAGGCAGATAATATTATATTACGTACTACATGTACGTAATATGTACTTACTACTGTAGGCCATTCTGTGTATATGTTATAGGCAATGTGTATAATCCGGTATTGTGTAGAATACCTAGGTATTCTATACAATGCCTAAAACGTTCAGGCAATGTGTATAATACGATCAATTTCACACATTGCCTAGGTATTGTATAAAATGCCCAAAGTGCATCAGGTAATGTGTATAATGAACGACCACGGGTAGGACCTTAAACATTTTTATTTTATTTATTATTCAGACAAAGTAATGTTCCTGTTAATGTCAAGTTCAAAATGTTGATTTTGAACGGGTTAATCAAATTTAAACTCGGTATATTTTGAATAATATGTTATAGTACAGGATCCGTGGCCTATTTTTTCACTTGATTACTATCAAGCTAATTTTCCGTGAGTAGCTTCATTTTGATAAGACGCCCAAAAAATTCCTGTGCGAAAATTTTTGATTGTGGTAGCTAACAGAGGTAGCAATGATAAAATATGTCGATTTGATGATTCTTCAATATTTATTACTAACTGAATGGTTTTTATCAAATCTTATGATAATTATCTAAATTATTTGAAATAATATTTGTCCTACAAAATCTATGGTTTCATCAAAGAGTCCTCCCCCTCCAACATGTATTAATAACGAGATCACCAAAAATGATTACTAACCAGCTGATTATTATTTTTTTACTTAGTTAATATTTATATAATGTAACGGTCATATTGTCCTACAAATTCCGTGGTACGTTGTCCCGGTCCTACGGTCAAAAGTAGTAGTACAGATCCTTGATGTATAAATAGCGTGGTACGCTATTGCGGTGCTCCAATTGAATATATTGGAAAGTAATGAAATTAAAAATCAATTTATTTATCAAGCGTGAGAAAAAAAAATACTTTTTGGTAGATTTTGACCGTAGGACCGGGACAATATTGAAGAATCATCAAATCGACATATTTTATCATTGCTACCTCTGTTAGCTACCACAATCAAAAATTTTCGCACAGGAAATTTTTGGGCGTCTTATCAAAATGAAGCTACTCACGGATAATTAGCTTGATAGTAATCACGTGAAAAAATAGGCCACGGATCCTGTACTATTATTGCTTTGCGTAGAGAAGTTAGGTAGCATTGGTTTTGAGTCCATCCGTTAACCCATGAATGGTCCGTCCGTCCATCTGTCACCAGGCTTTAACTCAAGAACAGTGATAGCTAGATATGTAGTTGCAATTTCTTGATCACATACATACATGTTACCGGACAAACCCGATTTCAGGACAAATTCGTTTAGCCTTGGATAAACTATGTAGTACTTGCGAGCTCGGGACTTCCCGGCACCTTAGACTGAGTTAAAAAAGAGTCCTCTTTGTGTTAATTTTTTTCAAACCACCCATATATACCTTTGACGGAAAAACTATTTTAGCTTAGGCCGAACTAGTCTTTCCTAGAACTCCTATGTGACAAACGCTCTCTACGTAAAAAACACGGCATACCAACCGATAAAATGCAATATGTTTAATCAGCTTCTCTCTCTTGTTTAATCTGCTTGTGACAGTGAAAATTAGGATAAGCTCTCAAAAGATCAGTACCTATCTAACTATAAATAAGGCGTCCGACCGATTTCAGCCATGGCAGCCGGTCTCAATTGAGATCAGCCAAGTGCGCAGGACATATTATTATTATAGTGCACAAGTGTGCGCGCAAACACAAGTGCACTCACTTTTCCCTTACTCTCATAGTTCGGTGAGACGGCAATCCGACATGACCGATGAGAGATCAGGCGCAGGACCACCGGCTTAACGTGCTTTCCGAGGCACGGGAGTTCAACCGCCAACTTTCTAACTCCGGGCTGAGTAATTTCATTACAAAAACTGTACAAATTTTGTACAAAAAAATTGTAAACAAAAAAAAAACCGCCTTCAAAAACCCGACTCACTAAAAATTACAAAATAATATAATACGAACATTAATCTGGGTATGAATTTGATATGTTGTTGAAGGCGGTGCCGTTTATATTTCATGTAGTTTTCCTCAAAAACTTTATTGGCACCGCCTTCAACAACATATCAAATTCATACCCAGATTAATGTTCGTATTATATTATTTTGTAATTTTTAGTGAGTCGGGTTTTTGAAGGCGGTTTTTTTTTTGTTTACAATTTTTTTTCATCCTTTTTAGTGTTACATTTTTTTACACCCTATTAGTTCAGCTCACCTATAATTCTACTGATATTATAACTAATAGTATCAATATGTACACAGATTTGAAAGAATTATCCCTTTACTCCCAACTATTAAGGAGTTGACCTTCCATCATCAGCTCAGCATCATAACATTATGATTGCCAGAAGCAAATGCCAATATAACTTCAGAAAATATGTAAAACGCGGTACATGTGCCTATAAAATTTGAGGGTTGCCCTCGATTTCTCCTGGATCCCATCATCAGATCCTAGACTGGTCAACCTAACAGTTTAGCTCTCCTGTAATGCTACTGATATTATAACTAGTTGTCTTAATATATATCCAATCAAAACATAAATGTGAAATGAGAGCCAAATTCAATATTATGATAATTGCCTTGGTTGTTGACTTCAACGACAAAAGAAGTGAGATCTAAAGGGGTGCCAAGTTCAATGGTCTACCCAGAAATTTATTTATAAGTAACACTATAACATACCTATCATATCTTCTTATAACATAAGATAATGTATGGTGGTAGCCTATGCAGGTCTGTCTTGGCTAGTTTCTATAAACCTACCAACGTATTATTACGTCCGCTCGCTAGTTTCTACCAACAATCCAAATTTTCGGAATTATAAAATAAAAACTGACAAATACTTGTAGGCTTAGAACTTGCGACGGCTATAATTCATATATTATAAAAACTAGCCAAGACAGACCTTCATAGGCTACCACCATACATTATCTTATGTTATAAGAAGATATGATAGGTATGTTATAGTGTTACTTATAAATAAATTTCTGGGTAGACCATTGAACTTGGCACCCCTTTAGATCTCACTTCTTTTGTCGTTGAAGTCAACAACCAAGGCAATTATCATAATATTGAATTTGGCTCTCATTTCACATTTATGTTTTGATTGGATATCATTACTTTTTGTAGAAAAGTTTAAATCATCGTAACGCCGTGGGTCCTTTGAAAAGGACAAATTCAAAACTAAAACTAGACTTTATGTAGGTACCTACCCTAAGTAATAAATATGAAAACCGACTATAAGTACCTACTCTTAATTGTAAATAAGTAAGTATACCTAAATATATACTTAGTGCTCTGCCTTCCCCGGTATATAGGCGTGATTAGGCACTATACCAGAGCCGTTCTTAGAAGACTGATTTGACACTTTTTATTTTATATTTTGCATTTATCCTTGTTAAGAGGAACATATTTAGCGAATCATAAAGAACAACTTTTAAAAATAAGACGTTATTTCAAAATGTCAAATGCACCTAATTATCTAATTATTTGTCTTTTATTACCTAAAATAATTGAATTATAAAAAGAAAAGGTAAAATTTCCACTCTGTATTACGCTTTTACAAGGTTACGCCGTTTGACACGTTTTCATAGTGACGTAGTGGGTAATACTCACCAGGTATTTTTTAAAAATAGGATGAAGGATTTAATAAGTATTGTATGTATTTTAAAAATAAATATATTTGTAAATAAGGAACTTAAATTCAATCTTTTGGATGTGAATTAATGTTTTTAATAAAAATTTGTTATAATTAGACCTTGCTTGGTTATAAAGTGGAAATAACTGTTACTTATATACTTCGACAATTTTACCGTTGTCCCTCACTAGTGCAGTCAGTCTGACATGTAGCAAATCGGCCAACTTAGAGCGGCTCTGGTATAATTAGGTATTTATGTTAAGCGTTCATAATAGAACCTAACCTAATTATTAAAAAAATGCCAGTTTTTTATTTATTCCTTTGAATTCATGTAATTACCTATCTGCATACCAAATTTTAACTCTCTAGGTCATTTGAAACTGGGTTAGAATTTTGATCTGTCAGTCAGTCAATGATAAAAATGAGGATTTTTGGACATAAATATCTAAATAACTGTTTGAGATAAGCTTATGAAATTTAGAACACATATTTATCTCGCAAGGCACAATATATGAGCCAAATTTGATACGTTTATGTGAAATAGTTTTTGATTTATGAGGGGTTCAAAAGTGGTTCCAAATGGTTCGTGTAATATTACACACGGTGCGGCTCGCCAGTTCTGTTTCTTGAACTTGGCTTGACACGCTACCGCGTGTCTAGATAAATAAATTTCAGGGTTGACCATTGAACTTGGCACCCATTTAGATCTCACTTCTTTTGTCGTTAAAGTCAACAACCAAGGCAATTATCATAATATTGAACTTGGCTCTCATTTCACATTTATGTTTTTGATTGGATATCATTACTTTTTGTAGAAAAGTATATATCATCGTAACGCCTAGGGTCCTTTGAAAAGGACAAATTCAAAACTAAAACTAGACTTTAAAAATATAAAACAATTGAATCAGTTACTGTATTTTCCTACCAGTGGCGTAACTACAGGGTGGCAAGTCGGCAAAATGCCACGGGCCCCCACCGGGTAGGGGGCCCCAGCCCAAAGGGGCCCCCGGTCATAAAAGAATCTCAACTGCCAACACACATACACATTAAGATAAAAAAAAAAACGTGGTGTGCACGGGGCCCCATCCGATGAATTTTGCCACGGACTTCAACGGGTATAGTTACGCCACTGTTTCTTACATTTACGGGGTATAACCCTAAGTAATAAATATGAAAACCGACTATAAGTACCTACTCTTAATTGTAAATAAGTAAGTATGTATACCTAAATATATACTTAGTGCTCTGCCTTCCCCGGTATATAGGCGTGATTAGGCACTAATTAGGTATTTATATTAAGCGTTCATAATAGAACCTAACCGCAGCATGGTCTATTGTGCCTGTCGACCTCATATGTGGATCTCACTACCGCTTACCATCAGGTGGAGTGAGGTCATCTTGTTAGCCTCTCATAAAAATAAAAAAAAATAAAATAAAAAAAAAACCTAAATATTAAAAATTTTCCAGTTTTTTATTTTTTCCTTTGTATTCATGTAATTACCTATCTGCATACCAAATTTTAACTCTCTAGGTCATTTGGAACTGGGTTAGAATTTTGATCTGTCAGTCAGTCAATGATAAAAATGAGGATTTTTGGACATTAATATCTAAATAACTGTTTGAGATAAGCTTATGAAATTTAGAACACATATTTATCTCGCAAGTCACAATATATGAGCCAAATTTGATACGTTTATGTGAAATAGTTTTTGATTTATGAGGGGTTCAAAAGTGGTTCCAAATGGTTCGTGTAATATTACACACGGTGCGGCTCGCCAGTTCTGTTTCTTGAACTTGGCTTGACACGCTACCGCGTGTCTAGATACAGTATTGAAATAATTATTCTTTTACTCATAACTATTAAGGAGTTGACCTTCCATCATCAGCTCAGCATCATAAGATTATGATAGCCAGAAGCAAATGCCAATATGAATTCAGATAATATGCAAAACGCGGTACATGTCCCTATAAAATTTGAAGGTTGCCCTCGATTTCTCCTGGATCCCATCATCAGATCCGAGACTGGTGAAAATGGGACCACCTCGGAAGTGAACTCTATCCAACCAAAAAAAAATTTTTGAAATCCGTCTATAATTGACGAAATTATCGGTGAACATACATAAAAAAAAAAAAAATATTATACATACAGACGAATTGAGAACCTCCTCCTTTTTTTGAAGTCGGTTAAAAAACTGTACAAACCGAGGACCGGGTCGTTACGCAGCGCTTGCTACCAATAGACCAATGAGGCAGTTGGCTATCTAACTAACCAAATTACGGAGAAGAAAAATCTATTAAATACATTACCTAAGCTTCAACCGGCATTCTATACAATGTCTAGGTATTCTATACATTTCCTAGGTAAAGTGTGAAATACTTCAAACATTGAGTATTATTTCATACATTGCCTAAGCAACCTCGGAATTCTATACATTTCCTAGGCATTGTATAGAATGCCTGAATTATACACATTGCCTATAACATATACGGACCTTACTGGCAGGAAAGACACTATCAATGATATTAAAATAAAGGACAATGCCTAGATTTTTATAGGGCAGCGTATATTATATTAACTTCGTCTGTATCTTTATCTTGGATTTTATTTATATATGTAGGTAGTCCTTCGAACCGGATTGAATTTAGCTTGGGACTTGATGATAATGGTCATGGCTTATATTTTTTTTAATAGAGTCGTTCTTCAAACAATCACGCGCAATATTTGCTAGAAAGGTAAGGAGTACGGATTGCTAAGCATTACGTAATGATGTGCTCCCTAAGTTTAGCAAGCACTTTTACCTGAAAACGTAGATTTCCCTTCAGCGGCGATTTCTTCTTTCATCTTCTTAATGTACATGTCGAGGAAGTGGCGGCTGTGTGACGAGTCGTGTGTTGCCATCACCTCTTGAAGCAATTTCTGAAAAAATTTAACAAAGAAGGTAAGTATTAGATGCAAAATGCGCGAGTGCGAGTTTCTGAAATGGCTTTCGACGTAATATTAGAATTACTGTGTGTGTAAAATTAGAGCTCACTGAGATGTAGCCCAAGAAATAAAATAAAGCCATAAGTAAACAAAACCAAACTATACTAACGGTGAAGAAGTCCAGCAAGTACTGATTTCCTTTCCTCAACCCGTTGTACCCGCTGAAGTTAGGCAGGATGTCTTTGAGCCACGGCGTGAGGGAGAGGGCGCCACCAACGTCGTTACTGCTCCTTTGGAAGATCAGCGTTCCCCGGGCCAACTCCCACAGCGCGTCGTACTCCTTCCTCGGCACCGTCATGCGGCTAAGCACGTGGAGCAACCCGTTAATGAAAGGCGCCGCGAAGAAGTGCGGCAAGTAAATAAGGTCGCCTTTCACCAAATCCTGGAGCAAAAATGGTACCGACACTTTGATGGGTGATTTTGATAAGACAAAGGACAGGTAATGATTACATTTTATTATACATCACATGACATAAGTTCATTGACCTAATTTCGACGCTTCACTTATGTTACCATGCCGTATACCTATCTAATCTATTAGTACTAGGATATCTATCAAAACCGACAATGGTTATTAAACACAACACACATTTTTTAATCTGATCTGTGATTTGTTGTGCAGAACAAGGGCACAATTAAATACGCCATAGAGCTAATCAAAATACTGTTCATTGATCGTTATATTCATAGACAAGAGGCCGCGCACGACTTCGTCTGCGTGTTAATGGTTTTGATAACAATAATTTATTTAAAAAAGCCTATATATAATATACCTTGTAAAATTTGAAATTCATTAGTAAAAGTCCCGTCAAAATTGGTCCACCCGTTTCGGATATTAGCTGTTGTTAATGTTGTTATACGCAGACAAACCGACAAAATTCTTTAAATCATGGTTTTGTTATTGGTACCCGATATATATTCATACCTATTAAGTAAAAAAAATATATTATAATATTACAAACAGACACTCCAATTTAATTTAGTTGCATTTGTTATGTTTGAAATGATTATGTTTTTAAGTCAACCCCCGAATGATAAGTGTATCATTGGGGGGTTGACTTAAAACATAATCATTTCATAACATAGTGATGTTAACCACTAAAAAATGTGTAAAAAGTAAAAAAAAATACCAAAGACAACAAAAGGGCTATGCTTAATAAAACCGTTAATTTAGTTGACCTATTAAGTTATTGAGATCAAAATGTAGACTATTTTATGGTTCCTGACACGTAAAAGGCTATTATCACTGAATCGCCAGCATACAATAATACCTACCTACATATTGCGGAATTATCTGGTCTTATGCAGTATATTGTGCTTTTAGGTATGTAGTTATCAGTAAAAAGAAAATAAAACTAACTCGCCCGTGCAACTACATTGTAAATGATGTCAAAGTATCAATTTATCAATTCTGCGTGTCATTCTTCGATTGCTTTTTTGAAATTCAGCACAACATTTTTTCTATCAATCCATTAAATATATAAAGTGATAAGATACTATTGACGCAGCTTTGCGTATAAATAGTTATGCTTTTGATAATATTATAGTTACCTAGGCGGTTCAAAATTCATGTTTACATAATGATACCAACTTAACAAAGCTTATTATCATTATCATGGTGGGAATTGGCAGACCGATAAGTGTGGTTAACGTTGTGACCTAAGGCCTATGGACTACGTCTCAGGCAACAAATTTAAACACAGATAATAAAATGCTTGTTACCCAACTGTTAATTGTTGTCAGGGTATCGACGACATAATAACTGGTATCAGACTCATCATGACCATCTGCAATTTACTCATTTATTTGCTTTATAATTGACGGGCAAGGTGACTTTGATGAACCATAAAATTGGTTTAAAATCGGAGGAGATATTGCGTATAAAAAAGTTCATAATTTTCCACCTTTGGTATTTTTTATTATTAAATTAAAATGGGACCACCCTTGAGGTATTACCTGCACGCCGAAAAAAGATTTGTTCATATCGGTTCATAACTGGCGGAGCTATCGCGTAACAAAGATAGAAAAAAAAACAATTGAGAACCTCCTCCTTTTCTTGAAGTCGGTTGAAAACTAACTATTTAAATAAAGGCCATCAACATAGAAAAAAAAATCAACAGTATACTTTTAAAGCTTTACATTTGAGCCGATTTCGTTTTACAGGTTCAAATGAAGTGGTTGGGCTTATTTGTTTCAAATCAAAGGCCTGAAGAGTGTCCAGAGCTAGACTTCCTTTTAACGCATCCATTGGAGACCAGGTAAACAGTTGAATCTTCTTGAAGGTACCGACGGAAAAAAAGTAACATTGACAAAGCAATCAAATCAGCCGCCCTGAACGTTCCAACGCATCAAATCGTTTGAGCCTTGAACCTTTGAGCTGCCAGTCAACTAACCTGTTCCGCGGGGAACTTCGGCCCGTTGACCACCATATCGATCATCTCCTTGACTTCGGTCTCCACCACCGATTCCAGGTCAGCGTCTCGTCTCCCGAAGCCGAAGTCTCGCATGTACCGCAGCGAGAACCGCCGCTGCACGTGCCAGAAGTAGCCATCGGTGAAGAAGATACCTGAAAAGACAAATAAAAATCTATAAATTATCAGTCTTTTTTCTTTCTGATACAGAGAGCGCGCTCTTCAAGGCATGCCTGGAGGAAGAAGAAACAGCTGCCTATACCATTTTGGAGTGTCAGGGGGTGGCTGTCTAACGGGGAAAACACCTTGGATCTCCAAGATCGCTCATCAAGGCCGCCCGCAGCGCATGGAAACTGCTGGCTTCCTCAATGATCTGGGATGGTTCGTGTGATTCCCACCTCACGTTAAATAGGCTCATCAACACAAGTTGCGGAAATCAGCTCGTTCTACCATTGCCATCATCGTCCTCAGCCCATATAGTCGTATATGGGCAGAGGACGATGATGGCAATGGTAGAACGAGCTAGAATGAGCTGCGAGGCACACGGGTCTACCCTAAACTAGGCTGGCCAAGTGCGGATTGGTCGACTACACAAAACTTTAGAATTTCTTCGCAGGTTTAACACCTGTTCCTTTACTGTAAGAGCGTTGAAGAAACGTACTTATGAATTTCAATGGTACCTGGCGGATTTTGAACTGCCTACTTCTTGCATGTATAGCAACGGCCTTAACCACTCGCCCATTGACGCTACGTCTCCAATACTATCAAATATTATCAAAATAAAGAGTATTGGAGATCCTATTGATATTACCTATCTATCAAGAACATGCAAAGCAAGAGGAGATAACGAATTTAGTTAGCGGCTGATCAAACAAAAGCAGCACGAGGTCAAAGTACCTATTCGTTAATTTACTTTTTAGGGTACTTCAATAACATAAACGGATCTCTTACAGGATCACTTTGTTGTCAGTTTTTTTTATCTTTTTGAGTACGCGTGAAGTGATCAAGTCATCATCAACATAGTAGGTTGAATAAAAACCATGAAATTGATAATAATTAATTCTTCACAGCATTTTTTGTTGTTTCAATTTTTGGACCCACACTTGACAAACTTTATAAAGTCGTGCAAAAATCAGTACTTATAAATAAGTACAGTATGGAGTTTTCATAGAAAGGGCGATTTCACTATCAATCAATTGTTGTGTTTGTATACAGCCTCAGTCTTGTACATCTGTCAACGGTTCTAAGCTCTGCTGCCATTATCGAGGAAGTATACATTTATGACCCTTGTCGGTGCCCTTCTTTCTTATCACTAGAGGATGCACATAAATAAATTTACTTGTTTAATTGCAACCGATGCATTTGTTTTGCGGAAGGCAAACAATGTTATTAATCATATTAAAAATTTACATTTTAATAATCGTCCTTTGTCTGCCACTAATCTTTGTACTGGTTTGTTTTACCTTGTCACCAACGATCAGCAAAATTTTGTAAAAGTCACCATTAAAAGGGTGATTGATCTACCGTACCTTTAAAGATTTTCCTGTATGACTTCATAAAAAGGTGGAACAATAACTGACAAAATATTTATAAAGTCAAACTTATTCAAATCCTTAAAGTCTTATTCAAATATTTTCTTAATTTCATTGAATGAGCTTGAACGTGAATTCAAAAAATAAATCTAAATTATAATGCTTGGGATGCGGTTACAGTTAGCTGAGCCATAGGACACGGCGTAGCAGACAGTTACGTCGTGTCCTATGGCTCTTACAGCTAATATGATATGATGTACATAAGTGCAACTACCATTATGATTTCGCAATTCGTCAAATTCTTATTATTTTAGATCATCATAATCATCATCATCAGCCCACTTTCGTCCAATTTAGATAAGAATGGATACTTACATATTTTCTTAAATATTTAGAACTAAGCAACGGATTTTGCTTAGTTCTAAGAGTTTTTTTCAATAGATATAGGGATTCAAGAGGAAGGTTTTATGTATAATATACCTGAAGCGAAGCGAAAGCGAATCACTAGTTATTATTAAAAAGATAAATGCTCTATTTAAAGTAAACATTAACAAAGTAGGGTGAACAGCCTTGATTTGTTTGCAATACGAAATAGACGTTAATTACTTAGTCTGCCGATAAAAGACATTTATGTACCCGCCTATTAGTACAATTATTAGATCACGAGTATATTGCAGTAGATCACACGGTCGTTTACATTCTGTTAGAGAAATATCACAAAGAGTCATCATGAAAATTAAATAAAGTAGTTAATTTTGCCAATATATACTAGAAATACATTTTTACCTATAGTTAACCATACATATACAAGTTTTTGAAAGTCTTGGGTGTGCAGGCAAGCTACTAATAAACCCAACATACCCAGGTACTATCATTTATGCTTTCCGGCCTTTGCCAGAGACCCAAGACTTTACTATTTCTATCCCTGTTTCCTGTACGTTTAAATCTTTTAAAACTACGCAACGGATTATGATGCGGTTTTTTTTAAAAGATAGAGGAATTCAAGATGAAGGCTTTTATGTAAAATTCACCCGAAACGAAGAGATGGCGGTTTTAGTGACCCATGATAATCATCATCATCACTAATCATCAGCCCATATACGTCCCCACTGCTGGGGCATGGGCCAACCCTAAACTAGGGCGATAAGGCCTTAGCCTTAGTCAACCATGCTGGGCAAGTGAGGGTTGGTTAATCAAAACAAACAATAATAGAATTTCTTAATAGCTGTGCGGGTTTCTTCACGATGTTTTACCTTACCAGTTACAGCGTCGAAAAATCGTACACATGAATTTCAAATTTGAAAACACAGTGGTACGTGCGGTGTTTGTACTGGCGACCTCTCGTATGGCAAGCAACGACCTTAACCACTCGTGTATCGACGCTAAACAGACATACATACATACATAAAATCGCGCCTTTTTCCCAGAGGGGTACATATCACTTCCAGCGATCCACTTTACACCTCTGCTAAACATATAACTCATAATAATAACTCAACAAATCTATATTATTGTTTAAGTAAAAACCCGGTAACTATATTAATCAATATGCATAATGGCATTACCTTCTTGTTGCACGTGTCCTTTAATCAAGCAAAACGAGCACGTGATTATAATTAACGTCTTTAGATAGTTTTTATCGTTGTTGAATTAAGTTATATACCTACTTACGTACGTTATTATGAATGATTCAGAAGCTAACGTTGCCATAATAAACACATTTTCGGTTGCCTGAATCTAATTTCTAACAATCAGTAAGTATCATTTTTGTCTTAAGCTTGGCTCTCCTTTTAAAACGTTTTTATTATTTGTTTGTTTTATTCTTGGGTATTTTTTACACCTATGTGTTTAATGGGATATATCCCATTCACAAAGGTATTAAGCGTTAGCGTGGATGAATGATTAAGTAACCTAGTCAGTTAAGTTCCGGGACTATTTTGAAATTACTGTTGGTGCCAAAATTAAATTAAAAAAATATCTTTCTACCCGTCCCAACCACTCCGATGATTAGAATAACAAACAACACAAAAATAATATAACATAGTTCAGTGACATGTATATGACCACTTTGTCCATATTATTCATGGACGACATAAAAAGTTTTCACACATACACATTGACATAACACATCAAATAATTTGTAACTTAAAAGACTAATAAATATGGTTACTCCTGACCGTATTTTCAAAGATAAAGATCAAACAATATCATATTAAAAGCGTCGATGGCCGAGTGGTTAAGGTCGTTGCTTGCCATTCGAGAGGTCGCCTATTCAAATCCCGCCGTGTTTTTCAAATGAGAAATTCATATGTTCGATTATTCGACGCTTTAACGGTGGAGGAAAACACTTATCGTGAGGAAACCTGCACACTAAGAAGAAATTCTTAGGTTGTGTAGTCAGCCAACCCGCACTCGGCCAGCGTGGTTTTCTAAGGCCTTATCCTCCTAGTTTAGGGTAGGCTCGTGCCCCAGCAGTGGGGACGTATATGTGCTAATGATGATGATAAAAGATTATATGCTTCTTGACAGTTTTATTGAGTTGCAAGTTGTAAGTGACTACTATCTAAGTAATTTATCTTAGTCACTTGTTTACAGACTATCAAAACTCACAACTCATTAAGTAGACTTGATTTAAGATCAATCACAGTGAAACGCGCGAAATAATATACATATGTTTTATCGCTATGTATGTCCCATATCTAGAAATAAAAATAAGCTCAAAACATGCCTGACTACTGAAATATCGCACTCTAAAAAGAACAAAACAAGATGATGTGCATTAATGTGTTACATAAAATACAAATCATAATGATGTTAAAATAGTAGCCGTAGTCGTATGCTACCATTGCTAACAAAACAACACACTGTTTAAATAATAATCCAACATGTCCATGACCACGTCAGCGACTCGTAGCTTTTATATAGAATGGGTCACTAGTAAATAAAAAAAAAACACTCACCCAGCTTTTTCCAATATGACCGCAACCTTCCAAGAATGATGTCCATCCGTCCGTCGAAGTCTTCATGTTGAAGCATCTCTTTGACCATGGCCGGGTCGTTGAGGATCACGCAAGGCACAGGCCCCAGGAACATGCCCAACATGCTGGACTTGTACCATTGACTAATCCGCTTGAAGGCTACAGGCAAGTTGTTTATCTTGGCGGCCAGCACGATCCAGTAGGCACCGTAAACCGGTAGGTTTGGAGGACCTGAAATTAAAGACGATGTTAAATCGTCATTCGTCTTCTATTATTCCTTTCAAACGCATGTTAATTATTTATTTGTTAATTGCACATATAACATTATACACCGTGAAATTTTAGTGGTTGTTTTCCCGTGGCAGAACGATTTGCCATTAGTAATACTATCGAATCATGCAAATAATTCCCCGAAAAATATTTTTTTTTTCTAATTTTCAAAATAATAATTTTCCAACTCGAAAACGAGATAAGCTATCGTTCTTTTGTGAATAAGATGTGACGTAATCAGGTACTGCTTGCCGCATGAAATCGATGCTTAAAGCTGAAGATGCTCGACACCCTAAGTCATAAAGCGGTTCGAACGTGCTTTCGAGTTTCGGTTAAACCTTTCGTAAAACCGGCATTTATTGATTTTAACGAAAAAGAACTGCACAAATCTATTGTACTACTAAGATAGAATCATTTTACTGCGGGAAAACAACCACTAAAATTTCACGGTGTATACTAGTAAGTACAAATGACTTTAAGGACCCTGGCCCTGGGAGGGTGTACCTACCATATGAGAGACTTAAATCTAAGTCTTAAATCGAAATCTAAGACTTAAATAAAACTTAATTTTTTTACAGAACACTTATTTTTTAGGATGGTGGTTAAATGGTTATATAATTTCATGCATTTAGGGCTATTTCTGAACATTTCTATTATAGGAACTGGTAGAGCTATGTTGTTATTCTTTACAGGTTCAAAAAAAAACTTATTTTTTTACCAATGTAGCAGCCTCCAGTATATGGAGTAAAGGCAAGGTCAGCACATTCTCTTTGATGAAATGCGGACGACAGCCAGATCCCGTGGGGCTCTACTTTAAAAGGCACTAGGGCCACGAAGACTTCATGCTACTCTGCTTGTTATGTTTACGCCCACTAAGTTCAAGAAAAATATTTTTGTCTCTATTCGTGAAGAACTAAGAGCCTGGGCCCATGGAATTCGTGATCTTATGTTATGTTGATCCCAAACTAACTGATATTATGCCAAGTAAAGGGTTAAGTAACACAATGCACAAAGGAAAATATCACAAAGCACCTGACGACTAAACAAATACCTAAAACTTGTCGGATATTAAATTAAAGTGTAAGTTTACCCGTATGTATGTATATGTGGAAATGGAAAATGGTTGACCATTTCATGAAGTGTTCACGTTTCATGAAGTGGCCAATCAATGGTGACCAAATCATTAAACGATAAACGTTTAACGATTTGGCCACTCACGTTTGACCATATCGTAAAAAGAGGGCGACTATAAAATATTTCATGAAAACCAGGATCAATTTTGATACGTATTTGTTTATTTTTAGTTGTTACATACTTTCAAAATAAAAAGGTGCATTTAATGATTTTTTTTATTGTTATAAAAAATGTACATTTTCAAGTATTTTAGTACAAGCATTATAAAAGTCAAGTAAATAGGCTAAAATAGGCAAACTTCCGACAATTTTGTCCAAATTAAAATTAAATGTACCTACTTTAAAAAAAACATGAATTTTATAAAAAAAAATGTTTTGCTAAAAATATGCTATTCTAAAATAAAAGATAAAATAATATGCTAAACAGGAAGAACATTTAGAACATTGTGCAAATCAAGCATATTTGCATAAAGTGCTTAACTGGTATGGCAACTCTGGCACTCTACCGGTAAAGTCAACGAAATAATTCCACGATATGATAGATTGAGATTGATCGTTTCATGAAATGGCAGTGCATCTAGCAGGCCCAATCGTTAACCGATTTCTTATAATTGATCTGACCTGGTCACATCTTGATATGGCCAATGGACAGTGAAATATTTCATGAAATGGCCAATCATTTCATGAAATGGCCAATTCTACGATGTGGCCACGACATATACACCGTGAAATTTTAGTGGTTGTTTTCCCGCAGTAAATTGATTCTATCTCAGTAGCACAATAGATTTGTGCAGTTCTTTTTTGTTTAAATAAATAACTGCCGGTTTTACGAGAGGTTTAACCGAAACTCGAAAGCCCATTCGAACCGCTTTATTACTTAGAGCTTTTTTAGCTTTAAGCATCGATTTCATGCAGTAAGCAGTACCTGATTACGTCACATCTTATAAAAGAACGATAGCTTCTCTCGTTTTCGAGTTGGAAAATTATTATTTAGAAAATTTGAAAAATATTTTATAATTTGCATTATTGTATAGTATTACGAAAGGCAAATCTTTCTGCCACGGGAAAACAACCACTCAAATTTCACGGTGTATAGCCAAAAAATATAGGAAACGAAGTTAAGTGCCTAGGAGTGTAAATAAACAAAACACTGCTAACACAAAAAAAAACAACAATTGGATTTAGAATCGGCAGACGGATAAATCGAACTCGTAAATATAATAACACAAATAAAATACCTGGTGGGAAGTTATCGAACGTCTTGTATGCATTTTTATATAATTTCGCGGCGAAATATGTTATGCCGAAAATCAAAATTACTAAACCGATCATATCGGCTGTGTCGGCTGCCTTTAGCGGACTGAGTAGGGCAGCGGCTGTGGACTTATGTTTGTATTAATTATTATCTGAGCGAATGCGTTAACATATAAACGGCTAGTTGGTATCGGGTCGGCATTGGTGGATATTGATATTTGGGGGAGGGGGTATCTGTGGTCCTTCGCATGAAATATTAATAAAATATACAAAAGGTTTTACGTAACTATGTTCAATGTTCGATCAGCTCCACGATATTTATATAGGTATATCACAAAGACGTATTGGCTACCTACCACAATATACGACGAAATCGTACCGATTCGGTATTTGTTTATCTTTAAGTTTAGATATAATTATATCATCAGTTAGCGTTTGGCGAGGTGCTATGTTTAACAGCCCAGATTGCTTCAACGCATAATACATTAGCATAGGCATAGCTATATCTGGTATTGTACTAGCTCAATCATGGACTTTAAATCAGAACGCCAACATTATATTATCATTTCAAAGAACGTCTTAACTTCGAAATGGTAAAAGTCGCATCAATTTTGTAATGGTTAAGCAAGATCCCAGTGCTATCCAAATAGATTATACCCAATTTGTACTAAATAAACAATTATTCTAATATATTGTTACTTATATCTATCGAAGAAGAGTTCAGCTAAACGCGCTTTTATCTTAAAAAACTGAAAAAATATTTGATGTAGGATTTTCCATCCATTGTGGAACATAATCGTATTAGGTGATATTATATCACGCTGAAGACAAGGGACACAGATATTATCTAAATGGGTAGATACTAAATATCTATAAAAAAACAATATTATTATAGGTAAGTAAGTACCACATCAATAACCTGATCTAATCCTCCGGTTAAAATTTTATAGGTACTAATTTTATAAACGCAAAATTTCACGAATAAATCGGGTAACTCCTCCTACTAACTACCTATGTTTATGTAAAACTAGCGACCCGCCCCGGCCCTCGCTTCGCTTGGGGTATATCTCTATCTATCTAGATATTAGATTTTTTCATACATTATTTTTTCCCTTTCCTATTGCAACTAAGCTTAAGTTTACGAGCATGCCAATGTTTAATGGTTTTATCTTTTTAATATTAAGAAATCTCATACAAACTTTCAACCCCTATTTCAACCTCTTCATCCCTTTTTTTCGCAATAAAAGGTATGAATAGCCTATGTTGTTTCTCAGGGTCTAAAGATGGTCTGTGCCAAATTTCATCAAAATCGGTTGAGAGGTTTAAGCGAGAACGACGAGGAGGAACAGACAAACAGACAAAGTTACTTTCGCATTTATAATATTAATAAATAATAAGTAAGGATAGATTATGTATAGTGAAAATAATATTTTCTTTTATTGTTTACATATCGGAATAACATACCTATAGGTTGAATACATACATAATCACGCCTTTTCCCCAGAGGGATAGGCAGCGATCTTACTTCCTGCCATTTGCTACGGTCCTGGCACACCACTTTCGCTTCTTTCACATCCATTAATCTCTTTATGCATGCTCGTCGATTTCGGGTACTTTTGCCCTTTCAAGATTTTCAAGATTTGACCTACTTGGTCAAGGAATTAATTTTAGCCGCGAGTAAGTAATGACTCACGTAACCTGTAGCGGTACCATGAGTTGGCTATCCAAAACTTAAATTCGTACGTTAAAAACCTATTCAGTTGTTTTTTTCATACGACCGATTTTAGTTCTTAGCGTAACCACCAGGGGCGCTGTACAAGTGTTTTCATAGACATATTTACGTAGGTGATGGTAGCTACTGTACAAAGACGGAGGCGCAGGCATAACCTGTACAGTTTACATAATACCTAATAAAAAATTTAATCTAACGCAGGATTTTGTTTCTGATACTCTAAACATAAGTGCTCTAACAAGTAAGATCAGAATCATATCAATTAATATGATGTTGTGCGCTTATTGATATTTATAATCATTTATCTTACGATAACACAAGCTATTCGCCTGAACCGATTATGATAAAAAGTGCAGTTCACTAAGTAGGATCTGGTGATGTAAATAAAATTACATTGTATTTCCTACTACTGGCTTAAGATTATACCTACAATTTGTTATTTTTTATACCTTGCTATATTTGATATCAATAAAAAAAAAGATAGCTTTATATAACTTTCAAAACAACTTCTACGCGCAATTTAACTCAAAGGTAGGTATAATACCTACGCATACTTATAAATAGATTTATAACCAGTTTGAATAAATCTAGGTATAATCAGTCCAACATCACTTAAAATAATTAAACAATTAAACTTGGTTTACATATCTAGTACTTACGGTACAATTAATCTGTTAAGTACCAACCTAGCGTAACATTGTAATAAGCTAACACAAATCGGTTGTGTTGTTAAACTTATGTTAAATGGACACCATACACATACGAACCCATTACTAAAGCCCAGTAGAATAGAAAAAAGATGATATCGCAAAGCCTACATCGTGCTTTCTGCATTTTAGGTGAGTTTTATTAGGGTGGTTTAAATCCAAAATTGTAACATCGAAAAACTTGTGGAAATAAGGTATTTGACTGCGGTTGTTGTGCTTGCCATTTTTATAATTAGCATTAAAAGGTTATGAAATCGACAGTTGAAGTTGGTGGGCAAGTCCATTTAAAAAATGCGAATTTTTTTTTTCCCTAACTTACTTGCGATGGTGTCTTGCCTAGCCTCGTCATCATCTTGGGGACTTGCGGGGGAGCATCGAAAATCATTTAAAATGTCGTAGTCATCAATTAGTACCTAACATTTTTTTCATTATGAAAACATATCCATTAACGCAACTTTTGAGAAACCTGCCGAACCAACTTCCTAAGCGCTGCATACAATATTTTCTAGCATGTGTAGACGATTATATGGAGCATTTTTAAGCTCGCCCAAATATTGTACTATTAAAACTGTAATATCTCGTCGAGTTATCACCTGATACTACAACAGTGCCTTCTTCCTTTCCCATTATTTCTTGTGGTCCATCCAACCTACAAAATTAAAAAAAAATATAACCATATCAAAATAAAAAAATAGTCATGTATTTGAGAGTTTTTTCACCATTTGCTCCCCAGGGCCTAAACTTTGTAGTTTTTGGGAAGGAAGTTGTCTAGAAATTATAGATTGTAAAATTACCTATAATTTGAGGACCTACAATTTCACTCCATTAATCTGATAGGAGCTATGCTATAGATAGAACTTGAGATAGAACTTCTGACCATTTTTTTTTCGTGAGCTGCAATTTACCCGTTTTAATTAGGTATTTCCGCTATATTATTTGCAAAATACTTAACCTAAGATGACAAGTTACTCAAAATATTTTAAAGTGCTTTTATTGAGCTTTTATATGTGACCAAATTGAAGTCTGAGAGACTAATAGTTTACTTACAACCTCAATTATACAAAATTAAAGTATGTATGTAAAAAAAATAACTAGCGATACCAATTAAATCATTTTATATAGTCACTTTAGTGCTAGGAAATTTTATCAGATGAAAACCTTTAATGACTGGACTAATACCAAAAATGCAGAACTACATCGCTATTTACGAACTTAATTCCTAATTCTACTGGGCTAATGTAAGATGCTTAGGTAGTTGCATATTAAATTGGCGCTTATGTTTTCCGTTGTAGGTATATTATCCTTACTAATATTATAAATGTGAAAGTAACTCTGTCTGTCTGTCTGTCTGTCTGTCTGTCTGTCTGTCTGTCTGTTACGCTTTCACGCATAGAATACTGAACCGATTTAAACGAAATTTGGTACAGATATAGTCCAGAGCCTAGAAACGGTTATAGGCTACTTTTTAACCGACTGCGCTATAAAGAAGTAATGTTTTACCCGTTAAACATCTCTTCGCGGACGAAGTCGTCACAGCCACTGGACGGATGGAGATGAAATTTAGCATGCAGGTAGATGTTATGACGTAGGCATCCGTTAAAAAAGGATTTCCCGAAATTCCCACGGGAACGGGAATTAACGGGAAATTCCTTTTGTATGAAAAATACTAACCGCATGATTTAGACGCTTGAAATTTGGCATGCAGGTACCTTAATAAATTAAAAGCTTAGTTGCAATTGGATATTGTAAAATTCCCACGGGAACGGGAGTAATAGGGAAAAAACTTTTGTATGAAAAAATCTAAACCGCGTAAGATAGATGATTGAGATTTGGCATACAGGTACTCTAATGAACGCAAAGTTTACTTCCAACGCGATATTACAAAATTCCCATGGGAACGGGAGTAATTGGGAAACAACTTCTGTATGTAAAATCCCTTACGGGGTTGAAATATATTATAAAGAGATAGAGATATACCCGAAGCGAAGCGAGGGCGGGTCGCTAGTATGTTATAAGCGCCTATAAAGTAAGTATTATCCAAAAATCTTCACAGAAAAGTCCTTAACTAAAACATGCAATTTATAATGAGTGAATTATAACGAATGAAATGGATGTAAATTTTCTATAATCAAGCTACGTTACCGAGTAATTGGTGAGCTTATTACCGGTAATATTCCAATCGGTAAGTACCTAAAAATCGATAAGAGGTAGATATTAAATGACGTATAATTCACATTACATTCATCAATTAAGTATTATTCAATACAGGTATACTGACTAGAACAAAGGCTAAAGAATAACTTTATTTTATACCCTACTTATATATTTTGGTATTTTATTACCTTCAACAAAAAATTATTGAACAGGTAAATATTAATTAAATTATTTATTTTTGATTCGAAATAATTATGTTGTATAAGCTATACATTAATAAAGGTTCACAAATCTATTAACATAGAGCAGTAATAGAGACAATAGAGTAGCTTGTAGACTTTGAAATTTTTAAGAGTAGTATGATGTGTACGCTACTGTACCTACCTAAGCTTTCCATCTTTTAATTTCATAAGTAGAGCTTGGTAATTACCAACCCCGTACGAGCATTAATAAACCTTGGAAAGCGATGCTTCAACCAGAAATTCGCTATAGCTTACACACTCAATGCACTTGCAAGATTAGCTTTGCAATGGATTCGCGGTTATTCAAACTGGTGAAGGCGTTTATCATGAAAGAGTCCCTCGATCTCACGAGACCAGACTTGGACCTTTACAATTTTCACTCCCAATTACGCCCTTTCCTTGTACCAATGGGCATATTCTTCAATAATAAGAATTCTTTATTGAGGTAAGTACTTTCTTTGTAGGTTTATCCGGCAAGGCGAAGGTAAAATCCTCAACAGAGCATTGCATATCCCAATCAAGGTAGCAATAATAAATAGATACCTACTTAGATATATTATGTGTTATCTCAAAATCGACAAACAATATATCGTAAATACCAACGATGTGTTGATACTTATGTTTTACAAACGGGTCAAAACGTAGACACGCCCTATTATTAGATATTAGGTACAAAAACTAGCTAAAGGGTTATTTTGATAACATTTTAATGGTAGTATTGTACAGCAGGGGAATGTCTTGCTAAGTAGCTTCCTAAGTAAGCCAAATATTTTAACTTTAGAACACAAAATCTTGTAAATAGGAAACGCACCATCCATTTCATACACCAAGTTACATTATAGTAGTCTGTGGGGACATATAAAAGCCTCTGGTCTGCAAAAGGTGAAGTAGAAAATGTTTTGGCGTTATATTGCTTACGTATGGCAGTTTAATAGAACTCCAAGTTTTCGACCTCGGGGGGCGCATGCGCGAGCCGCCATCTTGAATTAAAGGTGCCGAAATTCGTTTTTTTCTAAATAACGTCTAAACAGTTTACTTTATGACTAAAGTGTCTATGAAAAGCATAAAGAAGACAAAATTACTCACATTTCCTTCATACATATTTATTCTGTAAGTCTTATAGGTAAAAGTTTACAAGCGATGGAAAAATAACGAAAAAATTATTTAAATCTAGTATGAATTTGTTACTACGTGTTTGGTCTGGGATAAAAAAAAACCCAGAAGACTGGGGCTGGAGATATCACCAATGGGCTCAGTCCAAAAACAACAACTGAGAAAGCTGCACCCCCAACGCTTTTAAAAGTAATTTCTTGCCACTGTAAAAAAGGATGCATTAGAGCATGTAGTTGAAGAAAAGCTGGATTACAATGCTCTATTGTATGTGGGTTCTGTAGTGGTCAGTCCTGCGGAAATGCGGTAGAGATTCGGATAGATAACGAGGACAACGATGACGATGAAATTTCATTGCTGGAAACCCATTTTTTTAGAAACAGCGACATTGAAACTGAAATTTTTAGCGAGATTAATGAAGATGTCGACATTCACCTACCTGGGCCATCAAAAAGGTTTAAAAAATAATTAGTAAAATTTTTAACCAAAATTTTAATTAAATTGATGATTTTTGTAACTTTTTATTTTTCAACTGCTTTTATGTTTTTACCTATAAGACTTACAGAATAAATATGAATGAAGGAAATGTAAGTAATTTTGTCTTCTTTATGCTTTTCATAGACACTTTAGTCATAAAGTAAACTGTTTAGACGTTATTTAGAAAAAAACGAATTTCGGCACCTTTCATTCAAGATGGCGGCTCGCGCATGCGCCGCCAAAGGTCGAAAACTTGGATTCTAATTAGGCAGCCATACCCAAGCAATAGGATGCTTAAACCTTTTCTACTCCACCTTTTGCAGAGCAAAAATACCTGCGGACTGGATTATTAAGTATTTGTATTAATGTTTAATTATGAACACTAAAAACACTACTTGCTTAATCAGGTAATTGATATGTTTGCACGTGATTCGTGAGATAGTCATGTCAGTAAAATAAAACTATAAATAACAAAGATAATAATTATGCAACCGGTGATCTGAAGTCATTATCAGCTTTAATAATAACGTAAAGAATAAGTATTTAGAGATACTTTTAAAAATAGAATACAGTAAAAAACGGTATAATATTTTACTATTAAGAACACCATATTATTATTTGTTAGTTACATAACTAAGCGAAGCTGGCCTGAAAACCCTATTAACTAGCCTCTCGCAGTCTCTTCGTATTGTTACGGTTCATACCTTACCTTAAGCACAGATAACATAACTATACCTTAAGTTAGATATAGTGTTATTGTTAGATCTTATTCAGGTTCGTCTGGCCATTCCTGAGCTGTTCCCTGACTCTGATCGCGAATGTCTTCGAGCTGATATTCGTCAAGCATGGTATAGATGTTGAGGACTATGCGTTCGCTACAGAGTGCTTCTGCTACTTCATTCTGCTCGGAGTGATCCCCCTCGTCTACGGCAGCGTGCTGTTCAATAAGCAAAACGTGTTGCAGATCATTGAGAAGATGGATACAGACTTCAAGTTCATTTGTAAACTAGAGGACAGATACAGGTTAGTAGGTATAGTGGTCGATTGACTCGATGGAACATTGCTAGTGACCCAGGTACACTAACCACGGTTCCAAGAGTCGTCGATTTCCACACGAGATAAATATTTGTGTGACGAACATCTGTTTGTTCCGTGTCTGGGTGTATTTACATCCAATTATTAATAGGTCCAGTTGCATGCATATGCCTATCTAGCAAGACCTACCTTAGTATACCTACATGCTAATTTTTAACCAACTTTCCTCATAATTTTTGTAGTATTACAGAGTTAAACATAGTTATTTTTTCATATTACGTCGGAATATACGCAATAAAATAACGAGCTTGAATTGTGTGAAGCTAAAATCTTTTGTTTCCGCAGGGACCCCTTTTTGAAGGGTCAACTACTGATCTGGCAACTGTGTTTCACCTGGCTCTGGTTCACAATCATCGTTGTGCTGCTGTTCATAGCTATGGCGCTGGGTCCGCTCGTGTTCATGTGTCTGTTCGCCACTCAAGACGAGCACATGGTTCGCCCGCTCATATTCCCAATGTGGCTCCCGGAAGACGACCCGTACCGGACACCGAACTACGAGATATTCTTTTTCTTGCAGCTAAACTTTTGTTTTAATTTCGTCCAGACATTTTCGGGTTGGTTATAGTATCTCCCTATTTTTTTCTTTATAAAAAAAAGACTTTCATGATGACATCACTCCACCTGATGGTAAGCGGTTGTGAAGTCCACATATTCAGGGACATAATAGATCCTATTGAGCCTATCGGTCACACCCTGCTTAGAAGCCGTTTCACGCCCTATAAAGGAGGCAGGGAAATCATGAGTTGGAAGGGCCTTAGGACACTAGGGTACAAGCGCACTAGGTCAAAACTTAAACGATAATTTCAATCTTAATTCAATTTAACAATAAAAAGGTTATTATAACACGATTGAATAACCGTGTTTTAAGCAGTTGTCAGATTAAGCAGGTGTATCGACTAGATGCGTTTTTTTTTCTTATTTGGTAGGATTTGTAGCCAGACTTATCGAAAATTTACCAGTTTCTAAGTTATCAGCTCCCTTGTCAGCTGAGGTTTGGTTTCTAAGACGTAATTCGTTTGAATCTTATTCAAAATTTGAATTAAAAAGTATTTTATTTAATTTTTTAGTATATGTCTACGTACAGTTCCACGTGTTGCTTCATAACTATTATTTGTTGGAAGTAATCATCCTCCATTTCGATGTGATATTCAAGGGTTTGGATGAGAACGTGGCGTACTTGCCGCCCACAGACGAACGCCGAATGGAAACACAAAAAATACTCAATAAACGAATGGAAAGAATTGTTACTTGGCATGAATCTGTTTTTAAGTAAGTACAAAAATGCCACTAGCTTTTCGCTTCGTCCCGCGGCTCCGTCCGCGTATAAAACTATCCCACAATAGAGCAATCGGTAGAGAAAAGATTAGTATGTCTTTTGTCAGGCTATAACTAGCCTACCAACTACCCAGAAAAGCTAACGCTTAGCTAGGTATGTATACTAGACCCCTTGTAGAAATTATAATCCATAAACCAGATCCCACCAAAACATTCTGTATAGCCAAGTCTCGATGGAGCTGCTTGCTCATCCTATAAAAGCAATGACATCTAGACAAAATCGTGCCAAGTCTAAGGTTCCTTACTGCGATTACTTCATTATTATAGTTAGTGTTGTGTGACTTGGCCGTTGAAGGATACTCAAGGGCGATACTTTGGCATTTATAATATAGGTTAGGATATCCGTCTCATTCCCTCCTATCTAAACTACACAACATAGGTTGTAGCGTGTTACGGTGTACGTTGTAGGTGTGACACACCACTAGTTGTAGTGACAACGTAACAACGTTCAGGACGAAGTTAAAAATCACAGTGCACAGTAGTTCTTGCCTTCCCCTTTGTACTTGCTTTGTGGCGAATCTGTTAAATTATGTATTCTGAGTTATTTAATCAATTACAGATCAATAGCGCTGATATCGAAAGTGCAAGGGGCTCCATTGGTCTACCAAGTGATGTTTAGTTCAATGGCTGTTTGCTTGATGATGTACCAAATAGCTGACGTAAGTGGACAATTATCAAAATCAAAATTCAATGTAGGCATTTCATTTAACACTTTCATGCCAAACATTGACCAAAATAAGTTCATGTTCACAGAAGGTTGATAGCGGGTCGTTTGACATTCTCTTCAGTATGTTGCTTATCGCAACCGTTATCCAGCTGTGGATACCGTGTTACCTGGGCAGTATGTTGCAAAACAAGGTAAGAAAGAAGCGAGAAATTTCAATAATAACTTGTCTATGTACTAAGTTAGTCCGAAATAAATTGTGAACCTTTCACCTTTCCGATGATGATGACTAAGCACCTGGTCATCATAAGTCGTACCTACGTAGGTACGACTTACGTGCTCCTAGCAGATGGCTTGGATGAGAAGTACCTACGGTGATGACCATAAGTTACGAAACGAAAGAGAAAGAAGGCAACAGTGGTGCCATACTCTTGTGTACTTAATTCCCAGCAGTAACCTGATTTGCCATTAACATCGGCCTAATGGCCGAATTGGTTGGAGGTCATTATTTTTTTATTTTGTTAAACCTATATCATCCTTACTGCTGGGCAAAGGACTCTTCCAATCCTATCCACTGCTCTCTATTCAGGACGTGCCAGTTTTTTTATAGCTGGACCAGCTGGCTCATCACACTACCTTTTCTTGGGCCTTTGTCTTCGGCGAAAACCGTACCAAATAATTATTATTACTATGTTAAATATGTGTGTGTATCTACCTCTGATGGTGGCTGCAGGCGTTCGAGGTGGGCGATGCGTGCTGGCACTGCGGCTGGCACGAGACGCCGCTGGGCCGGCTCCTGCGCATGGACATCATCATCGTCATCCTGCGCGCGCAGCAACCACTCTCCATCAAGTTCACCGGCCTCGCTAACTTGTCTCTCGAAACATTCTCTTCGGTAAGACCAGATCTATTAATTTAATAAAAAAATTGCCAATGCTGCTGTGATGGCACATTCAATTATTTTAATGATAGAATGCCATCTAAAAATGCTATATCATCCTAGTTGTCCAAAAATCCCCTTGTCTTTAGTTATTGAGACCCCAATAGTTATTGAAAACTAGTGGTCCCGGCGAATTTCATACCGCCAATACTAATTATTTTTCTATATTTTCTCATTGAAACCTTCCCTGGACTACGACGAACATTTTAAAACCAAAATTACCAAAATCGGTCCGGGCGTTCTCGAGTTTTATACCAGAGCCGCTCTAAGTTGGCCGATTTGCTACATGTCAGACTGACTGCACTAGTCTTTGAGTATAAAGCCACTGGAGATGCCTTACACGGGCGACCCCCTCCGGCAAAGTACATTGGTCAACTGTTCAAACACGTTTAATAAAACTACTTGTCGCTGCACCACCGCCATTTTGCATTGATCCCTGTCGCGTGACGTTACTCTTGAAAAATGGTTAGTTGTGCAGTATTCTCATGTAAAAGGCGATCGAGAGCTCAAATTCGCAACAAGAGCGCGTTTAGTATCATATCTAAGTGCTTTTATTAACTTTTAAACGTGTATTTAAGAAGAATTGCCATTTAAATAAAAAGTCGTTGCGATACGTAAACGACAGAAAAAAATAAACAAGAATACAGTGGTACGGAGGCTAGTGATGTCACAAAGTCAAAAAAGCGACTCGACATTTGAATGAATCATTCACTCCCTGCAGTTAGTTGTATAATCCGTTTTTTACTTTAATTTTGAATTAAATAAAAGGTCTAAACATATGTTATATTTAAATCTTGTAAGATGAATTAGAAAAATTACTTTTCTTTCCTCTGGTCATACGATATTGAAATTTAGTCTGAAAATGAAAAGAAATTCTGTGACTCCCTTAGAGATATTTTTAAAGACATAGATATTTTAACCGTATCCTCTCAGTACATTTTGGACTGTATCTTATATGTTTACAAGAACATACAATCATTTAATATCGGATCCTCACCATTTTAACACCAGTAATAAACATAAGTTTGCCGTTTCAAGGCTCAGGCTTCAAAAGACTGGAAAGTCGTTCTTGGGTTTAAGCACAAAATTGTTTAATAAGATCCCACAAAATGTTATTGAATTACAATAATCAGTACAAGATAGTTCAGTTCATTCACCAAACTGATTTTATTTTATTCTTTGTGTCATCACTATTTTTTTCGTATGTGTGTTGCGTAGTTACGTGAAAACTTTGTTTGTGTGCGTGTATTGTTTGAAGTGTTGAACATTTTTGTAGTGTGCGTTTATCGTTACAGCAAAATTTGTGTCTGTTGAGTTATTAATTTTTTGGTGGTGTGCTGTACGTGTTTACCTCGCCCCCCGCTAAAAGTGGCGAAAAAATTTGTTAGAAGCGTTGACGTTATGGCATCTCCAGTGGCTTTATACTCAAAGGCACTAGTGAGGGACAACGGTAAAATTGCCGAAGTATATAAGTAACAGTTATTTCCACTTTATAACCAAGCAAGGTCTAATTATAACAATTTTTTATTAAAAACATTAATTCACATCCAAAAGATTGAATTCAAGTTCCTTATTTATAAATATATTTATTTTTAAAATACAATACTTATTAAATCCTTCATCCTATTTTTAAAAATACCTGGTGAGTATTACCCACTACGTCACTATGAAAACGTGTCAAACGGCGTAACCTTGTAAAAGCGTAATACAGAGTGGAAATTTTACTTTTTATAATTCAATTATTTTAGGTAATAAAAGACAAATAACTAGATAATTATACCGGAGCCGTTCTTAGAAGACTGATTTGACACTTTTTATTTTATATTTTGCATTTATCCTTGTTAAGAGGAACATATTTACGCGAATCATAAAGAACAACTTTTAAAAATAATACGTTATTTCAAAATTTCAAATGCACATAATTATATAATTATTTGTCTTTTATTACCTAAAATAATTGAATTATGAAAAGAAAACGTAAAATTTCCACTCTGTATTACGCTTTTACAAGGTTACGCCGTTTGACACGTTTTCATAGTGACGTAGTGGGTAATACTCACCAGGTATTTTTTTAAAATAGGATGAAGGATTTAATAAGTATTGTATTTTAAAAATAAATATATTTATAAATAAGGAACTTAAATTCAATCTTTTGGATGTGAATTAATGTTTTTAATAAAAATTTGTTATAATTAGACCTTGCTTGGTTATAAAGTGGAAATAACTGTTACTTATATACTTCGGCAATTTTACCGTTGTCCCTCACTAGTGCAGTCAGTCTGACATGTAGCAAATCGGCCAACTTAGAGCGGCTTTGGTATAGTCAGAATAACGAACAGCAATTCATTTTTATTTATAAGATTAATTTAAAAAAAATACATTATTATTTTGTTTCAGAAAATGAGTTCAGCATATTCATATTTCAACATGCTGAGGCAATATAACTAAAATACACAAGATTTTTTTTAATACTGTGTTATGGAAAGTAGAATATTAACAATTTTAATAATAAGTCATGATTAAAAAAAAACATTTTATTATTTTTACATGTTATTCATCACTGATTCAAACAATAATAATTTGTTTAAATTACACTTTGTCATTAAATAATGATTATAAAAGTTAATAGTTTATTACTAACTTTAATATTGAGATCCTTTGTGCTCAGGTAAGAGAAAGTAAATTGTAACAGGACCTTTTGAAGTATGCACCACTTCTGTATGTCGTATCAATCGTGTTGCAGCCAGTCCATAGAGCAAGCAGGGGATTCCTATGGAACAAAATACAAGTCAGGAACACTTGATTAGAGGATTTGATCTCAGGATTCCAGATCCTCTACTCTTGACACATAGTTACTTCCTACTGAACACTTAAATGTGAAATGGAGGAACAAAGAGACATTTTAAAGGAATTTGTCTAATGACATTCATGAATGACACAAGCCACTAGGCTTGTGGTGTATACAGTTCCAGTTTCAACAGTGCCAATCAACCATCTTTCTCCATAATATAAAATAAAGT